>VDFB02000002.1:172971675-172996273 GCA_007258455.2 Sequoia sempervirens
AATGTCCTATGTGGTCCCTAAGTAAACTTAACTAAGGTGTAATCATGACCTAGGATAGGGTACAACACTTTTAATTACACCAACACCCCCCCTTAAGTGCAACTTAGGGAGAATGTACACAAAATCAAACAATGCAAGATGGGTCCCGACTACTAGGCCATGTTAGGTACCCATGTACATATGCAATGCAATCTCTCATAAAGCAGAGAAAAGGAGAAAACCACGTGGGAAAAAACTCCCCCCCAAAAGAGAGATGAAACAAAACAAAAACTACACTCAAAAAGATGAGAAGGCAAAACCTCGAGTGAGGAAAAAGCCCCCCCCCAAAAGAGAGAATGAAGAAGTCAAGTGACCTCCTTAGAAGAAACATCCTGCACCCCTAAGAGAGCTCGCAAATGATGATAGATACTCTCAGTGAAGGGTTTGGTGAAGATATTTGCAACCTGCTCTGTTGTAGGACAATACTGCAAATCAATGACCTGCTCCTGTATCAGCCCCCGAATGTAGTGCATATGAATCTTGATGTGTTTGGTCCTCTGATGGTGAACCGGATTCTTCGAGATCTGGATGGCACTCTGATTGTCACAATGAATGACTGTAGGATGTGGAAGGACCATGTCAATGAAGATCTGTCAGCGCCGAGGAGACCTTTTGACAGTCGACGGATGCACCCGGGCGAGTATGGAGCTCATACCCTAGCCAAGGTGACTGTTGATTGAAGAGGAAAGCCGATGATGTCAAATGGATGCCGATGACCTTCAATGCAGTCGATGCCCAATTCTTTATATCCAGCGATGACCTTGATTTGACAAGCGGACGAATGGGTTTCTCTGCAGATGCCACAATTTTGACGGATGATGCAAGAACAAGGAATATTTCCAATTTGATGTTACCGAGTGAAGTGACAGATTGATTGCGACCGATGTAGAAAATGCAAGCGTACAAAATATTTCCGCCACAAATATTTTTGTGACCAGTAAATATTTTTCCAAACAAAAGCTCGAACCATACAAAAATTGCAGAGAATTTTTTTTTGTCCGATAAAATAACAAAAATTTGCCCCAAATTTTTGAATAATTTTGCAGAAAATATTTAACTGAAATATTTTATTGCAAAAATAGAAAAATTGTACCGTGAGAGTTTCGTACGGCCTTCAAGCAAATTTTTTTTGCCCTAACCTGCAACTGAAAGTGTCGAAAATGGAACCCTCCCAGAATCTCTCCAAAATGACTAACTAAAGGCACTCCAATGGCTCTGATACCATGTAAGAATTGGCTATGAAGGTAGCCACCCAAGATCTAGAGGCCTAATAGAAAGCACAAGCATAAGAGAGATAGAAGCAATATGACAAGAATAGACTGTATTCTTATCAATGAATGCAAATATAATGAGTTATGCAAAAGTACATAGGAGACCCCTTGGTTATATATCCAAGGTGAGAATATAGAAGGGCATAAGATTATGACAAGTGTCGTAATCTTATGACATGGGACAACTATGAAAACCTATCACTCCACTTAAAGTGGAAAAGTGATAATGTGATAATCACCACAAATGGTGGATCACCCACAAAAGGTGGAGAGATAATCACATGATGTGTCCACAAAAGGTGGAAGTGATAAAATAATGACATGTCAAGTCCACTAAAAGTGGAAAATCTCCAACAACCTCCTATGTGGTCCCTAAGTAAACTTAACTAAGGTGTAATAATGACCTAGGACAAGGTACAACACTTTTAATTACACCAACAAGCCCTCGTTTATAAACCCACTTTGAAGCGCTTTTTGTTTTTGCTAGAAAACACTGAATTTGGGAAGAATGTTAGTTTTCAAAATACAATTTCTTTGAATGTTGTGTCTCATGTGTAATGAATTATGTGAATTTCAAGTCTACAAGACTTTGACAGTGAACAAGACAATTTTAGTACCAACTTTTTGCTTATTTAATGAATTCCAAAACATCATCTTTTGATGAGGCTCTGTTTAATTATTTATGTAACAATTTTGCATCACAATCTCTTTCATCCTTCACGTCTCTTGCATCTTTTTAACTTTTTGTCTCCTTTCAACTTTTAGATGATCAGAGTTGAAGCCTAAATTGAGCGATTGTTTGCTTTTTATGTACAGATTGTAAAGCTTCTATAAGCATTTGGGTGAGTTTTATTTGTATCAACGTTTGTAGTTTAAAATATTGATACAAGTAGAATTTACACAATTAATTTCAAAAGCAAGTATATTGTTGTAATAAACTTTAAAAGCTTTATCTTTATTATTGGTTAGTTATTTGTTTTTCAAATATAAAAATTTTCTCATAATAAATTGATCAGATATTTTTTACTTGAAATTAATTGTATTTTGTGTAGGTGATCATTAAATTGATTTTATTGAAGTTATAGTTTTTCTACCATGATCATGCTAGAAATTCATGATCTAGTTTTCTATCTAAATTATGCCACTAGAGCTTATTTACAACATACTTCAAAATCAAAGTAAGAGAATACTATTTTCTAGGGTAAATTATATCTTTTATTATTTAGAAAATTGACACAACATATATCTTTTATTGTTAACGGTAATACCTTTATATTTTAATGGTGTTTTGTTGAATATTAATCAGAATTGATATAGAGCTTTCTTCCAAATGGTAATGCACATGCTTCTTTTGTAAAAGTTAGCAACTTTTTTTTTGCTTTTAGCATTGTTTCAACTGTCTTGCTTCAAACTCTCCCCCCTCTTAAAATTTGTGTGTGTTAATATGAGTCCTTGACTAGCAACTTGTTAGACCATATAAGGGATTGTATTGAGGAACTTTTTTAACATAATGGTTGATTGTGGTTGATAAATTAAAATTTCCTTCCTTTAAACATCTTGAAAAAATATTTCTCTGGCCTATTGGGAGTTTATATGTATTAGGATTACGAACCCTTTAAAAAATCCGCTTTTTATCTTAATCAGAGAAATTTAAGAAAATATTTTTCCATTGAAATCAAATACACAAAATCCTAAAAAATTCTCAATAACACTCAACAATGATTTGATTCTTTTAATTTTTTATCGTACCAAATCAAATTTACAAATATAATAGCATTTCATGCCAATGCGAACCAAGGCTTTAAGGATGACAACTCACACCTACCACTTCATTCAGGGTTTTTGGACAAAACCCTAATGCACACAAGTTAGGGGAAAACAAATACAGGCCATAATTATTCTCAAGCGAATAACCCCATGGAGAGTGAGAAAAGAGGTGCACAAAATAATTGCTAGTATGTCAAATTATTTATATATTGCTACTATTTTATGTTATGTTATGTTGTACATTTGCTTTTTTCCTGAGAAGAAAAAGATAAATAAAACAAAGCAGAACTCAACAAACTTAAAGGAATTTTATGTATTTGGATTCCACATTTCATTCATTTGTTCTTGGCTTAAGAACTCCACAAAAAGAATTCATAACATATTTTTAAATGTGGTAAGAACACAATACTCCAACAATTAATGCATACAAAAATCAGTGAATGTAAGTCAAAATAAAATATAAACAATCTCTACATTTCATAAAAAAATTCTCTTTTATCAATTACTTCCAATATTTATGTGGGTAGGGACTCCAACTGCGGCACAACTCTTATTCTCTTAAATATACCATTGTCCTAATGAATTGAATATTTGAGAGAAGCCTTCATCTTTGCCACTTAAAACCCAACATAATAGCCTCTCTCATCTCTCACCATGTGACTGCATATTTTAAACTTCTCCTACTAAGAATTGGTTAATACTTCATAATTTTATCATCGATTTGGTAAGCTCCTCTAGAGAAGCCTTCATCTTTGCCACTTAAAAACCAATGGAATAGCCTCTCTCATCTCTCACCATGTGACTGCATATTTTTAACTTCTACTAAGAATTGGTTTGATTTGGTAAGCTCCTATAAATTTTGGTTGTCACTTTGATTATTTTTCAAGACTATGTTTAGTCACTTCAATTACTAGTCTGTGGACTTAGATAAAACCCCCTTCTACTTAATTATGTTTTGGCAATTCTTCCATACTTATAGATCTACACGAGTACTTAAGTAAATCATAAAACTTGGTGTAACATAATGATCATATATAAAAAAAAAAAAATTGTCATTGAACAAATAGCATACATCCTCAATGATAAGTGTGATCAAATCAAGATTGCATTAATATCTTAATTTCCAATTAAACTATTAAATTTATACATTAATCTTTTAAGTCTTAAATCTAACTTGAATGTGATAAAAAATACAAAACCCAACCTAACTAGATTACATGCAACCAACCCAAATGAGTCAAGGCATTAATATTATCCGTTTATTGTCTTAAGCAAGTGTGCTAATAAAGACATCTTCAGGGAGGCACCACCAGTGGCTAACAAATACTCATGCCAAATCTAGCATGTGAACAGACATCTCTATGAGCTTACACAATTAATAATAATATCCTATTCAAATAAAGCAAGCATTGCATGGTACTAGGTAGGTGGGTAGGTGTTGTTGGACTGTCTATTCTTGCATTTGTCCATGATAGAATGTACAACAATCCTACGAATCATATTATGTTCGCATGTATTTTTTACCTATTTGGCATAACCTTGTACCATTGTCACGTCATCATTATCTCCACACACAAGTGCCATGTGTGTGTGGTTTCATCTCTTGTACCTTCCATTGAAACGATATTACCTGTTTGACATATCATCTAATGTCCTGTACAGATGTTGTGTCACTCACTCAAATGATTAATTATTGTATAACATAGTTTTCTACGTTGACAAGCATTTTGCATGTGAAATGATCTCAGATCATGTTATGGTTACAACAGGTTTTATCTTTGAATGCAACAACTCAACGCATATGGCATATATCTCTCATACCATAGCATGAATAGGAATACCTATTCAGCAGAATCTCGTACCATGTTATGGTAGTAGCATTACTTAATCGACATGATCTTCTATTATGTTGTGGCATGATTTTTTTGTATAGACATGAGTGTTGGCGTAAACGACATGATCAAGATCCCTCTTCCTCGCATCTTGATTTTGCTTGCATAAACTTTATTTGATAATAAATGGAATTGGATGAGACTATTGGACAATATGTGTTTGAAGCATACTTTAATGTGTTTTCATGAATGATAAATTAGATGCTATTTTAAAAATGCATGTTATTGTGATTTAAATAAATGAATTATTATGATGTAAATATTTTGATTATTGATTATGGTTTTATGAACTAATTTGTTGATGACATATTGAGTGCAAATGAGTGTAGGAACAGGTTGGAGGAAAGAACATGATTGAGGTAGAGATGATCTAGCCATTCAATTATAATTAGCATGATAGAAATCCTACACACACTCATGTAGTTGCACTCATCCTACATTTTGAATGATTATGATTGCATTTTGTTATCATGAATATGTCATTGCCTATTGTGTGTTATGATGTAAATAATGACTATGGTTTATGGTTGTTTTGTTTGCAAAAATTAATTTAATTCGGAAAAGTAGAAGATTTTATTTTCAAATGTTTGATAATGATAAGTCTCATAATTTATATTTATATATAATAATATGATAAAAATATTATTATTATTATTATTGTTATTATTATTATTGTTATTATTATATAGTTAAATGTAGTTATTATTAAAAAGAAAATAAATATTAAATTAAATAAGTTTTAAATTTAAAAAGATTTGCATGATAAATCATGTGATCTTGGCATGCAGAGAAAGTTCAGTTCTAAAAATAGAAACTAGAGTTAGAACTTTTTGCATGAGAATATGAAAAAAAATGAACACCAATAAAATAGAGCTCAACAAAGGAGAAGGTTTGTTTTTAGATATTATTATTGCATTATTCTTAATTTGAAAGAGGACACCAGACAGTACTTGGTGAATGGTTTTCTTTTAGGCAAACCTGCAAACAAGTATTCAAGCAATTTGGGTGACTACCTTCCACACCTCTCAGATCTATGTCTAGGAAATACACAACCAGGTAGGTTTTTTATTCAAATTAATCTAGGAACTGGTTATATATTACATGCAGTGTTATAGGCATTGAATTATATTCGCATACATGAATTCTTATGTTAGATTTTGTATAAAAAATGAAAATACAGAGATTTTGTAAGGCCTGTCACCTCTGTATAGGGGCGTGGACTTTCAATACAAAGGATAAAAGGTCAAAATCACCATAAATTTGAGTGTACATGACCATGCGACAACTGTGGTCTCTATAAACTATATGCCACCATTTTACCATGCTTATCCTATAAAATCTTCGTAGATCCTATATAAGCTAATATCGCCCATGATCTATATATAGGTATTTTCTTGTATACCCTACATTGAAGTTTATGACTAGTTTAACCTTGCGTTCAACCTGCACTACAAAACAATCTTAAACTAGTATAAAATTACTTGCCTCATGCCCATTGCCCCCAACCAATTCAGGTCGCCCTATATATATACGACATGAGTTCATCATACAGAAATAAATGGTTAGATTGTGACTGTAACCATATATGAATTATTGTTATTGTCATAAAACCACTGTGCTATTTTATAATCTCAACATATTTAAACATTAGTATTTAAACATTAGTATACATGTAAATACAAAATATTTTTCATGAAGATATTATTGATAAACATTTTATTTCTGTTGTGAAAATTTCACAATAAAACTGCAAAACCGAATATATGAAACTGTCATTTCATTGTTATGAATCTAATTCTTTTATTTCCAATCAGCATATCATAAATATATATTATATATACATACTTATATATACATATAACTATGTACATATAATGATACAAATATATATATATATATATATATACCACATGAGTTTATGATACCTAAATAAATGGTTAGATCATGATTGTAACCATATATGAATTCTTGTTGTTATAAAACCAATATGCTATTCTGTAATCTCAGCATATTTAAACATTAGTATGCATGTAAATACAAAGTATTTATCATGAAGATAGTACTGATAAACACTTTATTTTTTGTAAAATCCCCATTTCGGGCACAACAAAAAAAAATTTGCATTCAATAACATCAACTACCAACTTATCCAACCAAGCATCTCCCATTTATGATTGATGTGCTAATATCAAAATTTCTTTATTCATCATTGTGATAACAAATCAACATCACAACTTATATGCTTATAATCAAAAGTGTTAAGCTCATATTGCTAGGGTCATTTCTAGAACCAGACCTAAACCTCGAGGGTTCATGGTGACACTGCCTACATATCCTCTCATGGGAATCAGAGGCTTCATAGTTCACCCCACAATGTCAGAGGGAGTTCATTCTCCCTTCTTGCATGAGATATTTGATCTCGCTTTTAACCCATGACTATTAATTAAGTACATGTAACCTATCAACTTAGCCGATTATAATAATATAATGTTAATGACTTTGATAATAACTTGTCATCAAGTGTTGGGTCCATACCGAACATTACCAAACATTAGTGTACAAGCATTCACAATATTCACAGCGGTTCATTCATACCTTCATTCAAAAGATCATACGCATTGACTATCACGAGCATACCTCCATATACACAAGCTAACTAGCTCATAAACATCATATACAACAATGACTGGATCATACACATATCACAAGTACAATGGTGATTGGCTCATATGTACATCACAAGTACAATGGTGATTGGCTCATATGTACATCACAAGTACAACTAAGTGTCTCATTTTTACATCATAAGTACCACAATGATTCCCTTATATGCATATCACAATTGCATTACTGACTAGCTCTTGCATACATCACCAATACATAATGACTAGCTCCAACACGTCACACACATGGTGACTAGCTTCAGAATGCATCACAAATACACAATGACAAGCTCCAACATACATCACATACACAATGACAAGATCCAACATACATCACAAATATATAGTGACGAGTTCCAACATACATCATATACACAGTGACAACCTTACACATCACAATGGTTGACTAACACATGTCTATAATGCATCCCAAATAGAAAGAATATTAGTGCAATGCATAATACACCATGGGTTATATCCTTTCCTTCGATCTTCTACACCATTGGACGAATTGAAAGAAGATTCAATGCATCCCATACTACACTGTGGGTCTATCCTCAACCCTTCAAGGCTAAGAATAGAATTTATAAAAGATGGGAAGGGGATTTGGTGCATCCCATACTACACCACAAGTCCATCCACCATCCAAAGGCTTTCCCTAAGTAGTGAACCTGTCATAACCCTGTGGATTCCAACTTTTATCGCCTATAGGCCATTGCCGACAAGTCTGTCCACCCAAGAAGAAGTAGCTCCCAACATATACCACCTTGTGACCTTAGTGATATTGTCATCTATCTTCTTCACAATCTCGGGTAACACTAGCATCAGTCACACTTACATCCCCTCAATGACGGCCAATGAACCCCCTTGATACAACGGTTAGCCTTGGATTACCATTACCCACACGAATGGGTCCCTACTCATGCAACTGTTACAGTATCAGAATCATAACCAAGGTATCCCATAGCAACCTTCACCTTCATGAATCCGGTGAATGTTGGTTAGTCCCTAGCAGTAGCCCAAACATCAGTCATCGGCACAATCCAATGACTGCTTGTCATTGCTCAAATATGTCAGAAGTTCACTCTTGGATGATTCATACATAACATGAATCACAATCATAATCAACAGATACATGAGCTTATACATAGAGACCTCTAGATATGGAGTCAATTTTCACAACACATAAAAGTTACATGGAACCAACATGAGATGGTCTTTACCCAACATATACATATATATTCAAATACTAATTATAAAGTAGACAATCTCTTACTTCTTTCAATTACTATATATAAGCATATTATGTACTAAATACAAATTATTAGGTTTCCATAAATCCATCTTAACCATCTAATAATGCCCATTTCAGTTTTAAGTTGATGCCTACTAAAGAGAGAAGGTCTAACCAATTAGAAACAACCCCAACCCTTGGATGTATCCCCTTAAACCCTCCCCCTACGAACTTGAGGTCACAAGGACATCCTTCGTCCAAGGACTATCTATGTACCTACTTCCAAATGGATCAAATTCACACATAGTTCTCCTTAAATGTCTCTCAAAGATACCTATGCACTAGTCATGACGCTTCCATCCACACATGCAAAAATATCAAATTAAACTTTACCATAATTATCATTTCTCATTCAATGTGAGCGCCCCTAAACCCCTTACAATTTCCTATCAAGGATATTGTTCCTCATTGAATATCTTGATGATCATATCATATATTTTTCAACATAGGGTTCTACACCTACTAATATTCTCTTATATAGGAGAATAAAGATTAGTTAGGTTTTGATAAGAATATTGTTATCCATGATATATCTCTCCAAGCATGGAGATTCAAGCATACCTAGGTATAGGTTTCCATATGATCTAGACTCAATCTAAGAATTGGTCAATAGTAAGGAGTGCAGATCCCTTGATAATAGTAGTCAAATATCATTATCATGCATCAATTATGCCAAAATCCTTGACGTGGGCCCAAGTGAGGTTTCCCACCCACAATATGGCTCTTTAAAATCAAGGATCATAATCATATAGAGAATCTTTTTAGACCGTGAAATGTATATACCATTAAAAATTATATACTTGCTCTAAACATGATTGATGCTCGAGTCATACTTGAGACCAATGTGCAATATTATATCCTTTCTATCATCATATGAAGATGAGTACTCAATATTAATAATAATAATATTCTTAACCCCATTGATTTCATTTACCTTGTAGTGTGACTTCATATTCCTATAATAGCTTAGTTTAAAAACTAGATAATATTTTCTCTTTTGATTATACTAACCTAACCTTACTGGTCAACAATAAGTGATATGATTATAACAATAATATGTTTGTAATCAACACTTTTCATTACAGTTAACCAACCCTTACCACAATCCATTAAATTTTCCTTACAAACTTGTAATTCTATGCATAATTCCAAAGCTCAATCTTGATTTTAATCTTGACATCACTGTCAATCACGATTTAAAGGACATTCGACAATAGGAATGTTGTCGTAAAATCAATGACAATGATGTCCCATACATCCCATTTTGATTTCTAAGACATAAGTATATTAGTCTCAATCAATAATGGATCCAAAATGTAATAGATGAGTTGTGCCCTCATACCATGCTCAATATTAGGTCTTTGGTTTTAGTTACCATACATATTTTCTACTCATTATATGTGAGTTTCCAGTATTGCTTTCCATGAAAATAGAATTTGTATCATCATTAATAACAATTTACAATTCTATGTATGAAATTTATGGATGGTCAAAATAAAACATGAGCCTAATTAAATATCTATATAAGCTACTAAAGCCACACTTCCTCCCTCTCATGAGACATCACAGAACTACAAGGAAATTCAAGCCTATTTGAAATATAGGCTAAAAAGTAGAATTAATCATAATTTGATATCATTCAAGAGAGAGTTTGTGCCTAACTTCCTTATTAAATTATGTGCATAAGTTGTGTTAAGGCTATGTTGATATAAGGTGGCATTCACAATTACATCTAACATAAATAAATATTTAATTATTCTTTGATGGACAACCATACCCTTCTTCCATTCTCCAATCTGAGTGTAGGCATGTAGGATGATGTTCAAATTTTAATTGAAGGTTTTTAAAGCCTTTTCAACAAACCCATTGTGAACAAATACAACTACCAAGGCATTTCCTTAAGCCACATTACGTCAACCATTTTTCAAACAATTCACATGCCTAGGCTTTCACAATTTGCATGCAAGTTACCCTATGTGTGTAGAGAGAGATAGAACTTAATCCAACTCGTCCAACATAAAAATTACCTAAGTGTGCATAATTCAAAATGAAAAATTCATGCACAAGAACATGAATTGTGTAACAAGTTTTTCTTAAGGAAAATGAAGACAAGCATAAGACACATGAAATGTTTAACAAAAGTCTCAAAGAATGATAGATGAGAAAACACAAGCAATTAATCCAACTAAAATAATTATTTACAGTTGCAAGAGTGAATAAATCTTAGTTAAACACTATTTAGAAAAGTAGTGACAAAGGAATGTACTTAGCTCTAAGATATTTCTCAAGCAAGCAATAAAATTTTCCTTCCTTTTCATCCAACCTACACCCACTTGAAATCCTGAGATAATTGGAGGATGCTAAGAAATTTTTTGGATAGCCTCTTCAACAAATTCATGTTGTTGGAATCCTACAACCTATGAATTCCTTCAAAGACCTTGTTGCCCTTCCATATTTCGTGTCTTCATGCTTTCACTTTGGATTATGTCTGCATCCTTTCCTTGACTTTTCTTTTTCCTCCCATCATAAATCTCCTTTGGTGAAAATCTTCTATCCATTGTGATTTCATGAGAGTCCATAACCATGTTCCAAAGCTCTCATTTTCACTCAGGCAGTGACAAGGTTGGCAACGACTATGGAAGTTGGCTTTATGCCCCCATTTTGAAATATAAGCTAAAAAGTAGAATTAATCATAATTTGATATCATTCACAAGAGAGAGTTTGTGCCTAACTTCTTTATTAAATTATGTGCATAAGTTTTTTTAAGGCTATGCCGATACAAGGTAGCATTCACAATTACATCCAACATAAATATATATTTAATTATTCTTTGATAGGCAACCATACCCTTCTTCCATTTTCCAATATGAGTGTAGGCATGCAGGATGATGTACAAATTTTAATTGAAGGTTTTTAAAGCCTTTCCAACAAACCCATTGTGAACATATCCAACTACGAAGGCATTTCCTTAAGCCACATTACGTCAACCATTTTTTCAAACCATTGACATGCCTAGGCTTACACAGTTTGCGTATAGGATACCCTATGTGTGTAAAGAGAGAGAGAGAGAGAGAGAACTTAATCCAACTCTTCTAAAATAAAAATGAAAATTCACACACAAGAACGTGAACAATGTAACAAGTTTTTCTTAAGGAAAACGAAGGCAAGCATAAGACACATGAACTATTTA
This sequence comes from Sequoia sempervirens, assembly GCA_007258455.2. Taxonomy (NCBI): domain Eukaryota; kingdom Viridiplantae; phylum Streptophyta; class Pinopsida; order Cupressales; family Cupressaceae; genus Sequoia; species Sequoia sempervirens. The sequence goes on from VDFB02000002.1 coordinate 172,983,792, forward strand.
ACAAAAGTCTCAAAGAATGGTAGATGACAACAAACAAGCAATTAATCCACCTAAAATAATTATTTACAGCTGCAAGAGTGAATAAATCTAAGTTAAACACTATTTAGAAAAGTAGTGGCAAAGGAATGTACTTAGCTCTAAGATATTTCTCAAGCAAGCAATAAAATTTTCCTTCCTTTTCATGCAACCTGCACCCACATGAAATCCCGAGATAATTGGAGGATGCTGAGAAAAATTTTGGATAGCCTCTTCAACAAATTAATGTTGTTGGAATCCTACAACCTATGCATTCCTTCAGAGACCTCATTGCCCTTCCATATTTCATGTCTTCATGCTTTCACTTTGGCTTATGTCTCCATCCTTTCTTGACTTTTCTCTTTCCTCCCATCATTAATCTCCTTTGGTGAAAATCTTCTATCCATTGTGATTTCATGAGTGACCACAACCATGTTCCAAAGATATCATTTTCGTGTAGGCAATGACAACGTTGGCAATGACTGTGGAAGTTGGCTTTTACGCCTCCATTTTGAAATATAAACTAAAAAAGTAGAATTAATCATAATTTGATATCATTCAAGAGAGATTTTGTGCCTAACTTCTTTATTAAATTATGTGCATAAGTTTTGTGAAGGCTATGTTGATACAAGGTGGCATTCACAATTACATCCAACATAAATATATAATTAATTATTCTTTGATAGGCACCCATACCCTTCTTCCATTCTCCAATCTGAGTGTAGGCATGCACGATGATGTTCAAATTTTAATTGAAGGTTTTTAAATCCGTTCCAACAAACCCATTGTGAACATATACAACTACCAAGGCATTTCCTTAAGCCACATTATGTCAACCCTTTTGTCAAACAATTCACATGCCTAGGCTTTCATAGTTTGCATATAGGTTACCCTATGTGTGTAGAGAGAGACAGAACTTAATCTAACCCTTCCAACATAAAAATTACCCAAGTGTGCATAATTCAAAATGAAAATTCATGCACAAGAATGTGAACTATGTAACAAGTTTTTCTTAAGGAAAATGAAGGCAAGCATAAGACACGTGAACTATTTAATAGAAGTTTCAAAGAATGGTAGATGGCAACACACAAGCAATTAATCCACCTAAAATAATTATTTACAGCTACAAGAGTGAATAAATCTAAGTTAAACACTATTTAGAAAAGTAGTGATAAAGGAATGTACTCTAACTCTAAGATATTTCTCAAGCAAGCAATAAAATTTGTCTTCATTTTCATCCAACCTGCACACACTTGAAATCCCGAGATAATTGGAGGATGTTGAGATAATATTTGGATAGCCTCTTCAACAAATTCATGTTGTTGGAATCCTACAACCTATGCATTCCTTTAGAGACCTTGTTGCACTTCCATATCTCGTGTCTTCATGCTTTCACTTTGGCTTATGTCTGCATCCATTCCTTGACTTTTCATTTTCCTCCCATCGTGAATCTCCTTTGGTGGAGATCTTCTATCCATTGTGATTTCATAAGTGTCCATAACCATGTTCCAAAGCTCTCATTTTTGCTTAGGCGGTGACAATGTTGGCAACGACTGTGGAAGTTGGCTTTTATGCCTCCATTTTGAAATATAAGCTAAAAAATAGAATTAATCATAATTTGATATCATTCAAGAGAGAGTTTGTGCCTAACTTCTTTATTAAATTGTGTGCATAATTTTTGTTAAGGCTATGTTGATACAAGGTGGCATTCACAATTACATCCAACATAAATATATATTTAATTATTTTTTGATAGGCACCCATACCCTTCTTCCATTCTCCAATCTGAGTATAGGCATGCAAGATGATGTTCAAATTTTAATTGAAGGTTTGTAAAGCCTTTCCAACAAACCCATTGTGAAAATATCTAGCTACCAAGGCATTTCCATAAGCCACACTACGTCAACCATTTTTTCAAACAATTCACATGCCTAGGCTTTCACAGTTTGAATACAAATTATCCTATGTGTGTAGAGAGAGAGATAGAACTTAATCCAACTCTTCCAACAAAAATACTACCCAAGTATGCATAATTCAAAATGAAAATTCATGCACAAGAACATGAACCATGTAACAACTTTTTCTTAAGGAAAATGAAGTCAAGCATAAGACACAAGAACTGTGTAACAAAAGTCTCAAAGAATGGTAGATGACAACACACAAGCAATTAATCCACCTAAAATAATTATTTATAGTTGCAGGAGTGAATAAATCTAAGTTAAACACTATTTAGAAAAGTAGTGACAAAGGAATGTACTTAGCTCTAAGATATTTCTCAAGCAAGCAATCAAATTTTCCCTCCTTTTCATCCAACCTGCACCCACTTGAAATCCTGAGATAATTGGAGGATGGTGAGAAATTTTTTGGATAGCCTATTCAACGAATTCATGTTGTTGGAATCCTACAACCTATGCATTCCTTGAGAGACCTCGTTTCTCTTCCATGTTTCGTGTCTTCATGCTTTCACTTTGGCTTGTGTCTGCATCCTTTCCTTGACTTTTCTTTTTCCTCCCATCATGATCTCATTTGGTGAAAATCTTCTATCCATTTTGATTTAATGGGTTTCCATAACCATGTTCCAAATCTCTCATTTTCGCTCAAGCAGTGACAATGTTGGAAACAATTGTGGAAGTTGGCTTTTATGCCTCCATTTTATGCTCTCTCCCTCTCTTTGTGCCCTTTCTCAATTTTCCTTCTCCCACACATTCTCCCTGTCTTCCTTTTTCCAAAATCAAAAAGACATTTTAATAATTTTTTCAATGCATATCTTTTCCTATATGTTCTCTCTTCCTTATGCCCTTATCTCTCCCTCTGTATTTCTTCATGCATCTAATGAAATTCCAATATCCTTAATTTTTTTATAGATGTCCACACATTTGTAATCTCCCCTGTTCCATTTCTCCTTCCCTTTCTTCACTCTCTACCTTCTAAAAAATACTTATGTGTGTTGTTAAGGGGGATCGTGAGTGTTAATATTTGCACAGGTACCCCTTTTCCCACATGACTTATCATTTGGACAATTCAGGGAACTAGGTCTCCATACCCTACAACCATTGCCACCATACCTGTTCCATTCTTCTTAAATGTATGTTGTCCCCTACCATAGAATGGATGAAGTTTCATCCATTAATGTGTATTGACTTCATCTCGTCTCTTTTCCTATTCTCAAAGGCATTTTTAAATTTATTTATTTTTAATCATTTTCCTCCTATCTACTTTGTCTAGCTTTGATATCATTGGTAGAGGATGTGACATCCTTCCCCCATTGAACAAGTCATCCTGACTTATCAAAAGGTTATATTTGTTAAATTCATCAAAATTTTGGGTTACTAGCCAAGTTAATTGGTTTTGAACCCCTTTATCCGTATCTCTTAGGTGGTTCTCTTTTCTCTATTTGACCATTTGGGAAGTATTTTTATTAGATTCAAGATGATGCATACTAAAATATATACATGCGAGTAAGCATTCTTGATTAATTCAATCTTTCATTTCAAATTTATGAGGTCAATATTATACCATTAGGTACACACATTTACTAGTTAACCCTTCCAAAATACTCCTTAAGTTCTTTACATTTTAAGTTCATATCCATTCATACTTACATCATGAGGATATTTCTTAATACTCTTAATTATTCCATAAAATTTTCCACATAACAAGGGGTAAAATCAAATCCAACTAGTGAGTTAGCAACAATAGCAATCATGAAATGCCTTAATCTTCCACTACGAACTCTGATTTTCATTTACAATTTGTATATCAAAATTCTCTTTTCACCCAACTAGATTTCATTTTTTGTTAGGACTAGCCATCCATTCTTAGGAGCTTAAAATTCCATTCAAAACAATTAGGTACATATCAAGTGATCAACTTGGTTATGGTCAGTTGGTAGTGTAATACAACATACTTAACCCAAAGTCAAGTGAGCTTCATAGGTCCAACGTTTGAACTTGGTTGCTCTAATACCAATGTAAAATCTTCATTTGAGGCACAACATTTTTTTACATTTTGTATTCATTAGCATCAACTACCAATGTATCCGACCAAGCATCTCTCATTTATGATTGATGTGCTAATATCAAAAAGTTCTCCATTCATCATTGTGATAAAAAATTAACATCACAACTTATATGCTTACAATTAGAAGTGTTAAACTCATATTGCTAGGGTCATTTCTAGACCCATACCTAAACCTCGAGGGTTCATGGTGACCCTACCTATGTATCCCCTTGTGGGAATCAAAGGCTTCATAGTTTTCCCCACAATGTCAGAGGGAGTTCATTCTCTCCTCTTGAATGAGATATTTGATCTCGATTTTAACCCGTGACTATTAATTTAGTACATGTAACCTATCAACTTAGCCAATTATAATAATATAATGTTAATAACTTTGATAATAACTTGCCAACAAGTGTTTGGTCCATACGGAACATTACCAAACATTAGTGTACAAACATTCACAATATTCACAACGAGTCATTCATACCTTAATTCAAAAGATCATACACATTGACTATCATGAGCATACCTCCATATACACAAGCTGACGAGCTCATACACATCACACATAGAATAGTGAATGGATCATACACATATCACAAGTACAATGGTGATTAGCTCATATGTACATTACAAGTACAACTGTGATTGTCTCATTTGCACATCACAAGTACCACAATGACTAGCTCATACACATATCACAATTACATTAGTGACTAGCTCTTGCATACATCACCAATACATAATTACTAACTCCAACATGTCACAAACATGGTGACTAGCTCCAACATACATCACAGATACACAATAACAAGCTCCAACATACATCACAAATACATGGTGACGAGCTCATACATACATCACATACACAGTGATAAGCTCCAATATACATCACAAATACATGGTGATGAGTTCCAACATACATCACATACACAGTGACAACCTTACACATCATAATGACTGACTAACACATGTCCATAATGCATCCCAAATAGAAAGAATATCGGTGCATTGTGCACTACACCGTGGGTTCTATCCTCTCCTCTAATCTTCTGCACCATTGGACAAATGGGAAGAGGATTCAGCATCCCATACTACATCATGGGTCTGTCCTCAACCCTACAAGGCTAAGTATAGAATCTGACAAGTGAGAAGAGGATTTGGTGCATCCCATACTACACCGTGAATCTGTCCACCATCCCAAGGCTTTCCCTAAGTAGTGAACCTACCATAGCCCAATGGATTTCAATTTCAATCGCCTATACGCCACTGGTGACAAGTATGTCCACCCAAGAAGAAGTAGCTCCCAACATATACCACCTTGTGACCTTAGTGATATTGTCAACTATCTTCTTCACAATCTTGGGTAACACGGCATCGGTCACTTCCGTTCCCTCAGTGACAACCATTAAACCCCCTCGATATAATGGTTAACTGTGGATAATCGTTATCCATATGGATGGGTCCCTACCCGTGCGACTGTTACAGTATCATAATCATAACCAAGGTAACCCATAGCAACCTTCACCTTTATGAACCTGGTGAATATTGGCTAGTCTATAGCAATAGCCTAGACATCAGTCATTGACATGGTCCAATGACTGCCTGTTACTGTTCAAATATATCGAAGGTTCACTCTTGGGTGGGTCATACATAACATGAATCACAATCACAATCAACGAGTACACAAGCCTATACATACAAACCTCTAGATATGGAGTTGGTTCTCACAGCACATAAACGTTATATGGAACCAACATGAGATGGACTTTACCCAACATATAAATATATTCAAATACTAATTATAAAGTAGACAATCTCTTATTCATTTCACTTACTATATAGAAGTATATTATGTACTAAATACAAATTATTAGGTTTCCATAATCCCTTCTTAACCATCTAAATTACCCATTTTAGTCTAAAGTTGATGCCTAATTAAAAGAGAAGGTCTAACCAATTAGAAACAACCCCAATCCTTAGATTTATTCCCTTAAACCCTCCCCCTATGGACTTGAGGTCACAAGGACATCCTTCGCCCAAGGACTACCTACGTACCCACTTCCAAACGAATCAAAGTCACACATAGTTCTCCTTACAAGGTCTCTCAAGGACACCTATGCACCGGTCATGACACTTCCATTCACACATGTAAAAATCTCAAATTAAACTTTACCATAGTTATCATTTCTCATTCAATGCGAGCACCCCTAAACCCCTTACAATTTCCTATCAAGGATAGTGTGCCACATTTGGTATCTTGATGATAATATCATATAGTTTTCAACATAGGATTCTACACCTACTAATATTCTCTTATATAGGAGAATAAAGATTAGTTAGGTTTTGATAAGAATATTGTTATTCATGATATACCTCTCCAAGCACAAAGATTCAAGCATACCTAGGTATAGGTTTCTATATGATCTAGACTCAATCTAAGAATTGGTCAGTAGTAAAGAGAGTACATCCCTTGATAATAGTAGCCAAATATCGTTATCATGCATCAATTATGCCAAAATCCTTGACGTGGGCCCAAGTAAGGTTTCCCACCCACAATATGGTTCTTTAAAATCAAGGATCATAATCGTATAGAGAATCTTTTTAGACCGTGAAATGCATATACCATTAAAAATTATGTACTTTCTCTAAACATGATTGATGCTCGAGTCATACTTGAGACCAATTTGCAATATTATATCCTGTATATCATCATATGAAGATGAGTACTCAATGTTATTAATAATAATATTCTTAACCCCATTGATTACATTTACCTTGCAGTGTGACTTCATATTCCTATAATAGCTTAGTGTATAGACAAGATAATACTTTCCCTTTCTGATTATACTAACCTAACCTCACTGGTCAACAAAAGTGATGATTATAACAATAATATGTTTGTAATCAACACTTTTCATTACGGTTAACCAACCCTTACCACAATTCATTAGATTTCCCTTACAAACTTGTAAGTAGTCTATGCATAATTCCAAAGCTAAATCTTAATTTTAATCTTGACATCACTGTCAATCACAATCTAAAGGACATTTGAAAATAGGAATGTTTCCACAAAATCAATGACAATGATGTCCCATACATCCCATTTTGATTTCTAAGACAAGTATATTAGTCTCGGTCAATAATGGATCCAAAATGTAATAGATGAGTTGTACCCTCATACCATGCTCAATATTAGGTATTTGGTTTTAGTTACCATACATTTTTCTACTCATTATATGTGGGTTTCTGATGCTTTTGATGAAAATAGAATTTTCATCATCATTAATAAAAATTTATACTTTTGTTTATGGAATTTATGGATGGTCAAAATAAAACATGAGCCTAATTAAATCTCTATATAAGCTACTAAAGCCAAACTTCCTCTCTCTCATGAGACATTACAAAACTACAAGGAACTTCAAGCCTATTTGAAATATAAGCTAAAAAGTATAATTAATCATAATTTGATATCATTCAAGAGAGAGTTTGTCCCTAACTTCGTTATTAAATTATGTGCATAAGTTTTGTTAAGGCTATGTTGATACAAGGTGGCATTCACAATTGCATTCAACATAAATATATATTTAATTATTCTTTGATAGGAATCCATACCCTTAGATTCTATTCTCCAATCTAAGTGTAGGCATGCAGGATGATGTTCAAATTTTAGTTGAAGGTTTTTAAAGCCTTTCCAACAAACCCATCGTGAACATATCCAGCTAACAAGGCATTTCCTTAAGCCACATTATGTCAACCATTTTTTCAAACAACTCAAATGTCTAGGCTTTCATAGTTTGTATACAAGCTACCCTATGTGTGTAGAGAGAGAGAGATAGGGCTTACTCCAACTCTTCCAACATAAAAATTACCCAAGTATGCATAATTCAAAATGAAAAGTCATGCACAAGAACGTGAACTGTGTAACAATTTTTTCTTAAGGAAAATGAAGGCAAGCGTAAGACACATGAATTGTTTAACAGAAGTCTCAAAGAATGGTAGATGACACAACACAAGCAATTAATCCACCTAATAATTATTTACAGTTGTAGGAGTGAATAAATCTAAGTTAAACACTATTTAGAAAAGTATGACAAATGAATTTACTTAGCTCTAAGATATTTCTCAAGAAGGCAATAAAATTTGCCTTCCTTTTCATCCAACCTACACCCACTTGAAATCCCAAGATAATTAGAGGATGCTAAGAAAAAATTTGGATAGCCTCTTCAATGAATTCATGTTGTTGGATTCCTACAACCTATGCGTTCCTTGAGAGACCTCGTTTCCCTTCCATATTTCATGTCTTCATGCTTTCACTTTGTCTTATTTCTACATCCTTTTACTGACTTTTCATTTTCCTCCCATCATGAATCTGCTTTGGTGAAAATCTTTTATCCATTGTGATTTCATGAGCATCCATAACCATGTTCCAAAGCTCTCATTTTCGCTCAGGCAATGACAACATTGGCAACAACTATGGAAGTTAGCTTTTACGTCTCCATTTTATGCTATCTACGTATCTGCATTCCCTTTCTTATCTTTCCTTCTCCCACGCATTCTCTTTGTCTTCCTTTGTGATTTTTTTCTCAAACAAAGACATTTCAACAAATTTATATGTTCTCTCTTCCTTATGCCCTTATCTCTCCCTCTGCATTTCTTTATGCATATGACGAAATTCCAATATCCTTAATGCTTTTATGGATTTCCACATGATTGTAATCTCCCCTGCACCATTTCTCCTTCCCTTTCTTCACTCTCTACCTTCTAAACTATATTTTTGTGTGTTGCTAAGGGGAATCGTGATTGTTAATATTTGCACAGGTACCACTTTTCCCACGTGACTTATCATTTGGACAATTCAGGAAACTGTGTTGTCATACCTTGCAACCATCGCTATCATGCCTGTGTCGTTCTTCTTAAATGTATGTTGTCCCCTGCCATAGAATGGAGGAAGTTGCATTTATTAATGTCTGTTGACTTCACCCCATCTCTTTTCTTGTTCCCAAAGGAATTTTTAAATTTATTTATTTTTAGTTCTTTTCCCCCTATCTACTTTCTCCATCTTGGATGTCACTGGTAGGGGATGTGACATTTTTTCTATGAAAATTCTACAATAAAATTAACTAGCGATTGCACTTTTTGTGTGCAATTGGGTACGCCGAATTTTTGGTTGGAATAGTTATATTGTTTGAAATGGGTCAATCTTAGTAAATTTGAAAAATATAATTTGATAATTATTTGCTATAAGCGACAAGTGGTCATTGCAAATCTTGAGCACTTGTTGTATAGTTGTAAAGGTATTTTGTTATGTCATTTTGAAATGCAACTTTTTTTAATTTGCATGTAATAGTGAACATAATGGTTGAGTATCAAATTGTTTTGTAATATTGGAAACAAAATAGTGTTAAATGACTTGAATGATGTCTAATACACGTTCTCCTTATAAATGTGTATATAGTATGTGATATAATTAAAAGAAATGGGAGTTCCAATATACTGTGAACAAGGCACTTTGCCTTGCGATCAAGTCCTTTGCTTCTGAAATATATATACATACTTTGTGCTTTTGCTATCATATAGGAGCATGGTTCTTGACTTTAGCTTTTGATCTATGACTCTTTATTTGACACATATCTGTAAATTTCAAAAACAAATGGCATCTTCACTTACATATAATTAAGAATAGTAATGTTCCATCAAAGAAAGGGGGAAATGAAGAGAAATGGACAAATAGTAGCAGTAAAATTTAGGACTGTTTCCATTTTGTCAGGGATTTGTAGATGCTAGTGAGCAGTGCTGATGAGGGGCTCCATCTCTTTTCACAGTTTTGCATTCCTATTAAATATCATGACTTGTGTAAATAAGCAATGGGAGGAGTGTGTAGGTAAGGAAGAAGACAAATACAATTTTGAAGATAGTAATAATTGTAATAGTTGATATTGTAGTAAATAAGAAAGTGGAAAACCTGTAGTAGTTGAGATTCCCTTTAATTGTATTAGTTGTTTGAAGTTGACAATGCTTGCAAACGAATCTCTTCATTTATTTTGCGAGCAACATATGGGCTTTGTTGAATGCGTGCCTGTTCAATGGAGTCGATGGATGCAACTTGCAAAACAGGGGTCAAAGCAGAGATGCCTGCAAGAACATCTGCAATGGCATTTGTAGTCAATGTTTCCATCGTTTTGTTCGTACTTAGTGTACTAAATGTGCCTGCCAGGATTTTCAAATATGATAATTAGGTTTTTGGAAATTTGAATTTTGTTAGCAAAAAGTTTGGAACCAAATTGAAAAATGCTAATTTGTGAATGCAGATAATGTAAATTTGCCAGAAAAGAGGGAAATTTGTGGAAAATAGGATGTAAGTTTGTACAATTTTGGAAAATGCTATTGGTGTTTTCAAAAAAATTCAAGACTATGTGTTGTGATTGTTTTCTTTTTTTGTAGAACTACAACAAATTTTCAACTTATTATGAAGGGAAATTTTCAAATAAATTTGTATCATAAAGATTTGTATATAAATAAAAGAGAGTCATTGTAAATGTATAAATGTTGGAAGAGGAAGTTTCCACTTTGAAATGAACCAAGCTAAATTTATTCACTGACTGTGTAAGATCCCTTGGGAGATGACCAAAGTGATCACAGCTATGCACGTGCTTTGTCTCCCAGGCATTAATGCGTTGTGAAATTTCAATCAACGGTGTATTCTTCATCAGAGCCCTTGCTATACAATCAAATTTATCACAGCCGTTCAGTTGTTTCATGTGGTCTTTTCTCTGTATTAATGCGAAATCTTATTTCTGACGGAGCGGGTATTAATGCGAAAGCAACACGATGAAGTCTTTTCTTTTCTAGCATTCGTCGTTTTTTCCTCTAACACCGATCCAATTACAGCACAGTTCCGTCTAAATTTCATTTTCCTCGTTGGCGTTTCATCTATTGTCACTATACAGCTGTGTGATTTGATGGAGTTAAACCTTGAAAACGTGGAAGTCAGCTTGGGACAAAACGACGACCTAGCAATCATAAGTGAATAGCGCCAGAGTGAATAAGGATGACAACAAAAATCTTCAGAATTGTATTGAAAGTTTTTCAAAAATTTATGTTTTTACTGATGGAAAAACAAACCAAACTTTTTAGTGGGAAGTATAAAATTTTTAATAGGTGGACAGTTTTTGGGAAAATTGTGTTTAATTAATTACTATGTTTTTGAATTTTAGTATGTTAATGAGAATGAGGAGATCGTGTCGGAATCCAAATTAGACTTGAGCACACATTTGAAAGTTTGGTGCCCCTTTATCAAATAGACTACTACTTATTAAAAATCAACAATCCTTGCTAAAAGTGTGTTCTAAGTCTAATTCCAATTCAGGACTTTAAGAGTCACACATTGCATAGGGGATATATTTATTCAATGTAAGTGAATAAAGAAGTATGTTCAGTAATTGGAATATAAAGAAAATGAAAGGGGACAAGTCTATTAATTTATAGCGATATTGAGGAGTTGTTAGATTCAAAAGATAAAAAAATATCAAATTGCTAAAGTTTTGGGGTCTGAAGATGTTTGCTAAATTTTATTAGAATAAAAAATTTACATGAAAATTTCATTAGAATCATCTAGAACTGTAACTTTAGAAAAAACTATTTTTACCCTTCATTAAAAATAGTTCATTATCGATTTCAAAGATCAGAAGATATTATGAGTTTGTTATTTTTATTTTATTTACTAATCTTAGCATCATTTATTTATAGTTTGGAGTTGGAGCTATTCTTAGATAGTCTATCTATCATGTGAGAGAGGTGAACATTGAAAGATAAAGTGTAATGATTTTATTTGTCTGACAAAATAACAATTACATGTAATATTTTAATTACTAGATATGAGTTAATTTGTAATAAAACTTACAAATTCAAGCAAGTAGTCATAAAGTCGTAGTCAATGTATTTCACCTATTTGCATGTAGCAGTTTTGTAAATAATATAAATAAATATATTTTGTAAAGTTTATGATTCCATAATTCTTCTGAATATATCTCCCTCTCCTTTCTCTTCCACTCCTATCTCTCTCACTTTCTATCTCCCTCTCTATATATCTCTATCTCTCTCCTCTCCCTCTCCCTCCCTATATATTGAGCTATCTCTCCCTCTCTTCATATCTCTCTCCCTCTCTCCTCCCTTTTCTTTCTTTCTCCTATACCTATCTCCCCCCCTTTCTCTCTCTCTTTCTCCCTCCTTATGCCCACTATCTATCTATCTATCTCTACCTTGTTCTCCCTTTCTCTTCCCATATATCTCTATCTCTCTATTTCTCTTCCCATATATCTCTCCCTTTCTTTCTCTTCCCATGTATCTCTATCTCTTTCTTTCTCTTCCCATGTATCTCTATCTCTTTCTTTCTCTTCCCATATATCTCTATCTCTCTCCATCTATATCTCCTTATATCTCTATCTTTATATCACACTATCACACCA
>VDFB02000002.1:172996373-173023830 GCA_007258455.2 Sequoia sempervirens
ATCAAAGTTGGAAGTGAACACACAATCGCAAAAGGTTCCTAAGGTTGTTTGAAGTTATTCATTCGAGCATTCGTGGATTGGTTGATTTGATCACATTTCAAGAGTCTTAATGCACACACAAAGCAAGTTGACTTGGAAATGAGCAATAGGTGATTTGCCAAACCAGTTAAGTAGGTGATGTGCCTAAGTCCGAACACCTGAACAAAGCATTTGTGTGTTGATGAGTCAGACCTATTTGATTGATCAACAAATCTCAATCATTTATTCTTTTGTTGTAACAAATAAGATTGATACACATCATGGGTAGAGAACCCCACAAGTGATAAAAGTTAGTCTTTGATAGGCTGTTCAGCCTTTTGAAAAAGGCATTAAGTTACAATGAACAAATAGTGACATAGGAGCACTCTACGAGTCAAGCAATCTTGCATCACCCAAAAATCTTTCTTGTTCTGTTTCCTGGTTTTGGTTTTCCATGGATAAGATTAGCTTAGATGTGCTGTTTGTTTTGGTGTTATGTCTTAGTGTGTGTTTGTTAGAGGCAGTTCTGTTGTGAGCGGACTTGTGCCACTCTTGCTCTTTTGCATAGTTTGTTTTTCGCACAAAACCTAGTTGGACTGAGTTATTTTAATCTTTATATGCCTTGCACAAGCTTTTGTGCAATCTCTACAACCTTTAGAATTACTACACAAGTTGGCTGATGGTTTTTGCACATTGCACGAGTCTCCATGCAAACCTTGTCTATCACACAAGCCTTTTAGCCATTCCTCAACTTCCATGCAACTCGTGCACAAAGTTTCTAGTGCTGCACAATGATTGAACATGAAGTCTAAAAGGCATCAAATGGTTAATTATGTCCATGCACGATATTTCCTTATGGTGCATGAATGATTATATTTCACGCACTTTGTTGTTTTTCAATCATGCAAGCCTTGCAAGCAGATTTTTCAATTGAATCTGCAAGTAGGTATTTCTAAAAAACCCGCAAATTGTCAATTGCTCTTGTTGGACAGCTACAAATTGATAGAAAGCTCACTTGTTGATGATAGATCTGCTTCTTCTGAACTATGAATCATCCTTTGATTGTCAGTTATGATCATTTCTTGAAGTTGTAATTACTAATTACACTAAATTGACAACACTTGACATGACCATTCTAACTGTTTAGCTAGCTTATGAAGGCCAAGAGTCACATGCAATCCATTTTTCTTACTTCCTTGCAGGTACAAGAGTCTGAAATCACAATTAGGTGTGGTGGTGTATCATGAGGAGGGTTTTACAGATGAGCTGCACTTATCGCTTGTCACACTGCCTAGATGATCACCATGATCAACTTTTCGCCAATTGTGAGTGTTGTGATGTTATATTGTAATTGTTGAATTAAGTCTATTTCGCATTGTTGGATTACTACTATTTTGGTGTTCATGTCTCTCAGTTATGTGTTGGGGTCACACGTATTTGGGTTAATGGTATGTCGTTAGGTCCTTGATAAGGTAGTGACATGTGTTAAGATCTTATCCTAAAGTTCAAAGTTAGAAGTCCTATCCTAATTCCTAAAATTAAATCTAACCCTATTCCTAGCCTAAGCAAGAAAGGAGGACTTTAAGACAAAGAAAAGGTTTTGATATCTTTAAACATGGCATGGGTAAAAAGTATTTTGGTAAATTATTGTGAGAAGTTTGGGTATTAAAAATGTATTTATTGGTTAAAACCACAAAGCTTCTGGACAAACCATGCAAACTATGGTTTAATCAAAGTTTGACTTGAGTTAAGGATTGGGGTTAGCGGTATTCCAGATTTGAAGTTTTTATTGTCATTTAGTGTTTTTATGGGAAATGGATGTTGGTGGCCATGGCAAAGCCATGCCATGTCTCCAAGTCATTTTGTCCTTTGATATTCATAGCTTATGAATGCAACTCCAGCTGCATGAAGGATATAGTTAGTTGGAAGCTAATGGAGAATTTATTTAAGTCTGCCATGCTAAGAAAGTTTGCATTCACTGTAATCTCCTTCATACATTCTTGAGTCTCAGTGCAAAGATCTGTGAGTTTTTGAGAAGAGGGTTTGAGCTTTTTTACAAGTTACTCACTGTGCAATCTTGAGGGACTTAATCTTCAAGATCAAGAATTATCTTGTTGAGTCTTCATTACTGTTTGCTATAATTCCTGGTAAGAGTTTGTTACCTGCTGCTTGTCGTATTAGAAACAACAGAGATATGGAAAGAAGTTGACTGTAACTATTATTGAGTTGAATGATGCCTTGTCCTCTCAAGAGGTCTGTGTGTGGTTAAAATTCTTGTAGAAAGAATGTTTTTCTTACCTACCATTGAATCTTGAAACAAACTTGTAGGGTTGACACTGAGCCTCTTGAATCTTGAATGAGAATTTGCCTTGTGTTACATATTTTTCAGAAGCAAACCTAGGAAGAAGAATAAGGTTTGTATTCTGGAGCTTGAATAAGTAGTTGTCGTTGACCTTATTGTTGAGTTGTGATGTTGACTAACTTACTAAGTCTATGAGTTATTTCAATTTGCTACAAGGTTTTCATAAATTAAGAGAATCAAGGTCAAATCATGGTGTATGGTTTTGTATAGTGAATGTTTACATGATTCAAACTGTGTAAAGGATATTGAGCGCCATATTTGATAGAGGACTGTGTAGGGTTTACTTGAACTAAGCGGATTCCATATGTATAGGGATATGCGATGGTTAGGGTTGTTAAGGTATCCGCTTGCTTAATGGACCTTGATACTAAAATGAATAAGTGTTGTATTGGATTTTGCCAATATCCACTGAATCCTAGCTAATGGTAGTGCTCAATTTGTTGCCACTTTTAGTTTTTAAAAACTAAACAGTACCATGGTCTACAAAGTATGTTGATCATATTGTATTTGACTTAGAATGAAACAGGTGGTTGGAAGGTATGATAAACCCTGTAAAGTAAGATTTGTATAATAATGATACCAGTGGTGATGTTAAGCAGAGTTGTTAGATATTCATTTCTTGTCACTGTGCATGTAATTACATCTTAATCTGATACCTTCAGCAACAAAAAATGAAAATAGTAGTCTGGTTATAAGGTGCATTACATTATGATTTATCCTATGTTGTTGAACATAGATATACATAGATACACGTTTGTGTGTAATATCATTATTCGGTTAATTCGATTACAGCATCTTTCATCTTGGCATCCATGTTACTCTGATTTTTCTTCATACAGGCCATATCAAAATCTACTATCTTTACTTCCAACCTCTCTCTGCTCCAAAACAAGCAAAACACCTTGCTACTGCTTAGCTTCTCTTTTAGATCCAAGAACCTGCAAATTGCCTACTTCTGACTGTTTTAGCAATGAGTCACATGCATTAGTGCCTTTCTTATCACAACACCATGGATGGGACACAACCAATCCCATGGGCCCTCATGGCTCATTTAAATGAGCCCCAAATTTATAAGAGTGTGTTTATTTTCCTAACAACTCCTTAGGAAACACGGGAATCAATCCTCAAACAATCAGACATTTTGATCCCAAAAAAATTTCCCTTGGAAAAGGCAGAGAAGAAAGCAACTTTTCCCAGAGAATAGATGCAACGAGAATAAATTCCCCATTTAGAATGCAATTTTGAGTCATATAAATATATTGTATGCACAAATTTGATGTTGACAGACTCAAATTTTGGTTCAGCAATTTGAATTGTGTTTAGGCATAGACCAGAATCAGACATTTAGGCATGGACTAGAATCGGAGTATCAAATGATAACACAATGTGTAAGTGGAAAGAACAAATCTGAACGAGTTAATCTCTGAATCCATTTGAATGTATTCGGCAAATTTAACATTGATGAAGTGTTGCATATTTTCCTGTACTCTTCATTAGCCGATAGGCTTTTTAAGTGGACTTGCAAGTCCAAAAACTTGCCTGAATACTTGTCTCACACCATGAAACAAGCTTCAAGTCATCAGAAAAACATCTCCAAAATAAATTACCTTCAATAAAAATAAACGTCACTGTCAGCATCACTGAAACTTCAATCAACGGAGAAGGTCAGTTGACATCTGGTAGATGACAAGATAACAGCAATCACCATTTTACAGCACACAGATAAAAGAAAACACTTGTGTGGCTCTGGCCAGGTGGCCTCCTTGGGCCTCAAAAACCTCAAGATAATCTCCATCCACAAACTTGAACTCAAGACCTCAAACAGGGTGAGAGCGGGTGGCCTCCTTGTGCCTTACCACAATTTCAAACTCAAGCCCTCCCACAGGGTGAGGCCAAAGGTCCCTCATTCGGAATGCAAAATTGTGTGCAAGATGTGTAGAAAGGGCCAAATCAACAAGGATTCACAATCTGAACAAGAACCAGCTGATAAATTACACAGCAGAGGCATGGGTTTGAATCCTGAGGGCCAAGACATTTGTATTCTTGAGTGAGTCTATCTTCCATCAGGCTCTACAGTATTTAATTTGAGTGAGAAAGCAGTGGATTTTCTGCCTGCTTTTGTGGGCTTTGAGGTTAAACATTTGGTGGTTTTGGATGGGACTTGGACTAAGGCAAGGCAGGTATATTATGAGAATCCATGGTTGAAATTGTTGCCTCATTTAAGTTGCTGTTGAAATGGCCAAACATTTATTCTGAGATGCAAAGAGAGCCTAAACCTGGGTGTTTGTCCACCATTGAGAGCATTGTTTATGTGCTAAAGGTCGTTGAACCCAGGACCAATGTGTTGGATTCTCTTCTTCCAGTTTTTTATTCCATGGTGAAGGATCAAAGGCATTGGAAGGACAAGAGGTTGTGGAAATTGGGGGAACAAGAAGCTTGAGATTTTTGCATTCTTCATGTATTTTGGAAGATTAAATTATTAAGATTATTCATCACAATCCATGGACTGATCCAATTTCCTTATAGTGGTGCTGCTCTGGGCTTGAAATTTTAGGTTTTGCCATTGCTGATTGAGTAGATTCATGAAGTCATTTTTATCAGTTAGGTTTTTGTCTCAAAATGTCTTTTTGTATTTTTTTCAATGTATGGACTGACCTGGTATTACTACTGCTGCAAAACATGGTACTTCAAGACTAGTTTATGTTTTTTTCAAAAGGTTTGCAATTGATAAAGAGCTTCGATCTCAAGACCACAACAAAACATGAATCATGTTGTTCAAGGGGCAAAAGCTCATAAACAATGTCAAAGGTAGGTTAGCACATTATAGTAATTTTTTTGTTTTTACTTTTTTGGTTTTTTGGAGTGTATAGTCTGAATTTTTTCTGAATTAGTCTTGATTCATAAATTTTGGAGAAAAACTCATCTGGCTTTGTTATCCAGGGTTCTCCGTTATTTTGCCTGATAAAACATGTGGCCCTAAAATTCTTTCAAAAAGATTATTGAAAAGTGAAAGAAGAATCTTTAGTGTAATTTGACTGCTTTGGGTCTTGCAGTGATAATGTGATTAGGAGTTAATTTCTCTTGGATTTTGACTGCTAAGTTGCCGAATCGGAATCAGCATCAGGTACGTGGGTACAGTATGCCAGTACGGCAAAAAAAAAAAATTAGCGGCCTGAGTATGTTTGGGTACGTCCATACAAATAAACATATAAAAATCATAAATATATTAATTATAAATTATAAATATATACATACATTAAAAATTAAATATATTAATTATATAAAAAATCATAATATATTTTAAAAATTAAAATTTATTTATACAATAAAAATTAAATATACTAACTATATATTAAAAATTAAATAATATAAATTTAAAAATTAAATATATAAATTTAAAAGTTAAATATTAATATATTTATATTTTGTTGGCGTTTCAATTTGCACCTTTGGAGTGTGTATTGGAAACGGACAGCTATGCACAGTTAGATTGCTCTTCAAATTAGGAGGGGAAGCTCCCTCTTTTGCTGATTATGCTAAAAAGAAATACTAAACTAAATTCCGATCTTTTTATCTCAGCTGAGAGCACAAGGTTATAAAACTCTTTGCGTCGTAGCTGAGGTTTTCTCTAGTTTCGTAACTTCAACTACAACTAGGCCTAAACTAATGACGCTTCTATCTTCTCGAGTAAATTCAAAGCAAGAGAATTTAGAAGTAAATAGGGAATGGTTGATTAACACAAAGCTTAAACAAACTTATTTCCAGAAGACACCCGAAGTCTCATTGTACTTTTGGACGAAAGCTGAAAGAAAGATTATAAAAGCAAAACATGAAACAATAAACTCGCTTTCAAAATACCCTCAAAGACTCATTGTACTTTTGAGACTAGGCTGAAATAGAGATTATAGAAGTTAAACATAAAACAATAATCACTGAAAGATTTTGAGACTTTGGATCAAAGCAAGGTAGGCATAAGATTTATTTCCTCAAAGCTTTCCAATAACAATTACATGTTTGGGACAGCAAATTGTAGCAAGAAGACAAGCATACAATTTATGATCAACCAAATTACACTGAACAAAGGCAGATACTGAATAGCAAACTTGCAAGCAACTAAGGCTCGACAATTTTGGTGTAGCAACAACGGTTAAGAAATAATGAGCAAGGATGCTCTTATTTATACACAAACACACGAGTAGAGAACCCTAAAATCTCCTTGTGTTAACAATCAGTCTTACCAATCTGCAAGATTTATTCCTATGTCTAAACAAAGATAACTAACAGCTAACTGGAATGACTAACATCGGTTAACCGATCTAACACTAAAGAAAACTCCAACTATACAATAGGTAACTCCAAACAATAAACATGCATGAAAAGAGGACGGTCAGTTAAACTTAGAAAAGGCCTCGAGTTAACTATTGTCATCACTTGAGTTCTATTCCTGGAAATATCTGCATGCTTCAACTGGCAATTCACTGATTGGTAACTTTGGTGGCTCTGTAACTGGAGTGATGACCTCTGTTTCTTCTGCAGCTTTATGCTTTTGACACTTTTCTTGATTTTTCTCAATGAAAGAGTATTGCATGATGAAACCATGAAGTTTGACTGTGAACATGGATATGTTCGGACAAGTTCTACACAAAAGCTAAAAATATATTCGTTGAAAGGCAAATTTTTGGATAAAAATCCGAGATATGGGTTTTGTAAGGAATGTCATTCTGAATAGACCCAGATCATCCATTTTTTGAAAAATTGACTTTTTCAAGAACATGCAAGAACCCCTCAAAAGTAGAAGCTGCAAAGCAATTTTTTTTCAGAGAAAATGTGAGATATGGGTTTTTTAGGTGCTTCTATGCTGAAGAGACCTAGATCGTCTGTTTTTCAAAAAAATTGACTTTTACACGAACATGCAAGAAACCCTAAAAAAGTGGAAGCAGCGAGGCAATTTTTCGAAAAAATTTGGGACGTGGGTTTTGTGGCCAATTTTGTGCTAAGTGGACCCAAATGGCCAGATTTCTCAACAAACTGATTTTTCTTGAACATGCAAGAAACCCTAGGCGTGGAAGCTGAAGAAACTATCCAAAAAATTCCAATCTTGGGGAAGATTGAAAAAGAATAAGAATTAGACCCAAATCAATAGAAGTTGAAAATTATCAACTTGTGTTTCCGAAAACTGATGCTCTGGAAGAATGGATAATGGAAAAATGTTCTTTTGTGCAACCTGAACTTGAAACTATGAAGAACTTTGAAAACCCCCTTCATTTGATCCTCCAAATGTTGTTGAGAAGAAAATTTTGTGTTTGCTCGTTGAAGCTAACCTACAAAATAATGAAGAATAGGCGCCCAAAGCTTCTTTTAATAAAGTTGGGAGGTAAAACAAGCACTTAACTCGCGAAAACCCTAATTTTAGGAGTCATCACGCGAAAATAGTCTTCGAAAATTTCTAACTCAAGTTGACTTGGGTGCCTTCCTTGAGATAAGGCATCCAACTTTTTTAGTGTTAGAACATTTTTCAAGACTTTCAACTTTCCCTTGATGAAGCGCCTTCATTGGATCTCTGATTCCAGACATCTGATGGATCCTCTAGTCTCGCTGACGGATTCATCGCAGAGCTAGATCAAATCTGAGAAAGATCTCCTGGAAGTTGCAAATCTTAAAAACTGCATTTGCCCCCTTGAAAGCTTGGGCACCCCTGGCTTGCAAGGGCGCTTTTCTTCACCAAACTTAACCATTTTTAAGGATTTTCAACTTTTTTCAATTTGCCTCCCGTGCTTCTTTTCTCCACTCAATCCGAAATTGCTAGTGA
Source organism: Sequoia sempervirens (assembly GCA_007258455.2). Taxonomy (NCBI): domain Eukaryota; kingdom Viridiplantae; phylum Streptophyta; class Pinopsida; order Cupressales; family Cupressaceae; genus Sequoia; species Sequoia sempervirens. Next base: position 173,004,563 of record VDFB02000002.1, read on the forward strand.
CTAATGAATCTTCTAGCCAAGCTGAGATATTCATCGGAAAGCCTGAAGAATTCAGTAAAGAATGACTGGTGTTGCAACCTCTAACAGTTGTTTATGAGGGTCCAAAACCCTAGGCGCCCCTAGTTTGCTAGGGCACTTTTTTCAAAATTTTCACTTTGTACTTCGTTTAAAACATCTCTGTTTGATCCAAGATTGTGCCCGTTTTGACAGCTCCGGTGAACTTGCTGACGAACTCGTTACGAAGCTTGAACAAATCTGAGAAGGACCTCTTGGAGGTCGTGAACCCTGAAAATTGGATTTGATGGTCCAAAAATCTAGACACCCTTAGCCAGCAGGGGCACTTTTCTTCACCAGAGTTAGTTTACTTTTTTGATTTTTCAATTTTTCCCTCTAATGCAAGATCCCTCCCTGGCCAATAAGGGCACTTTTCTTCACCAGAGTTAGTTTATTTTTTTGATTTTTCAATATTTCCCTCTGATGCAAGATCCCTGTTAAATCTAAGAATCCAAACATTTGACTAATCCTAAGAACTCACTATTGGATTCATTGTGAAGCCAAAAGTATTTTGGAGAGAAACTCTTGGAGGCTGCAAACCCTAATTTCTACTTTTGATGACCTGAAATGTTGGGCGCCCCTGGCTAGCAGGGGCGATTTTGCTCTTATGATTTTCAACTTATCCTTCGTTTTACATGTCCGTTCGATCAGCAGCCACTGGCATTTGACAGGTCCTCTAAGATGGCGAACGGATTCGTTGCAAAGCTGGGTTGAATCCGAGATAAATCTACCGGAGGTGACTAACCCCAAAAACTAGTTTTGAATGTCTCAATTTCTAGGCGCCCCTAGCCTGTAGGGGCACTTTTCTCGTGATTTGCAATTTACTCCTTTGATGAGACATTTCTGCTTGATCTGCAATTTTGGGCATTTGATGGATCCGTTGGTTGGTTGATAGATTCATTGGAAAGCATGCTCAAACCTAGAAAGAGCCTGTTTGCAACTGTAAACCTTTAAAGCACTTCAAACTACCTAAAACCTTGGACACCCCTGGCTAGCAGGGGCACTTTTGTGCTCCAGACAGCCATTTTTCGATAGTTTTCATCCTTCTTGAACTTTGCATTCACTGTGTCGTCGATTGCACCGAACGCACTCACCGTCCGCATGCAACACCATCACCAGCCTTTCACGTGCTTGTCGACTATGTCAATTGCCGCTACTGATGTTTTAACTGTGTTCACTGTTGTGCATGCGTGATCTGCGAAGCATCCAACATTCCAGACTTTAGTTTATTTTTTGCAATTTTCAACTTTTTGAATCCCCCTCCGTCGTTCACCATTTTTCGAGCATCTTTTGTCGTGGATTATTCTATGTAGCGTTTGAGGCTTAGATTCTGACACCTAGTATCTAGCATCCTCCATTGATGGCCTCGAAGATCCTAACTTTTCTTCTGAAAAAGCGAAATAGACCCACTAAAGGAAAACTGACTTTTTGATGATTCTGATTGGACCAATGTGATCGTGACGAAAGATAAACCAATCAAAATCATTTTGAGCCATTTCTGGAAAGATCCTATTTTTAGGGTTTTTCTAAAAATAGGGACCTAAAACCCTTTTTCAAAATTTTGCAAGCATCCTCTTGACAATAAACCCAGAAAAACCTATGATCTGTTTGATGTTCAAAAATTTCTAAAAATAGAAAATTGCTATTTTCAAACATTTTGACCTTTTTTGACTTTTGACGACAATTTTACAAGATTTTGACCATTTATACCAAAATGCCTTATTGAAGCAAAAATTTTAATTTTGGGTACAACATATTTAATAATGCAGTATAAATATAAATTTTAATTTATAATTTTAATTTTTAATTTTTAAATTTCATATTATTTTTAATTTACAATTTTATTAAAAATTAAAATATAATTTAATAAAAAATATACTATTTTTAAAATTTTAAAACTATTTTATAATATTAATTATAAAACTATATATTAACTATAGAATAAATATAAGTGAAACACAAAACATTATAAAACTATATATTAACTATTGAGAAAGCGACAATGCTGATTTTTGTATTAGCTCAGTACATATTCTTCTTCCACCTGTGTCAATTCCCGTCCGAGCAATGGTCATCAAAGAAAGTGAATGTTCTCTACACTAGGTGGTGTTTTCAATTTTCAGGAGCAATTTTTAGGGTATTTAAAAGCTCAAAAACTCAAAAAAATTTAGAGACGAAATTTCTGAACCCTAATGGATTCCAAGTTGATTCCATTGTGATCTCGATTCTAGGACATATCATACTCAGAATCGGCCGAATTTTCCAATGATTCGGTAACATGGATTTTAAGTAATCTTTAGAACCTTGTTTGTCAAGGTTTTATACTTATTGATTTGTATTTTTGCTGAATTTATGAATTCTTCAGCAACTTGATGGTTTTTGATGTGAGTATGATTTGTGCATTATCTGTACCATAGTTCGCAAACTCGGACTCAGAGAGTACTCGGCAAGCCAAAAAGAAATTGATGCGAAGAGTACTCAGCAAAACTCAGCAAAAACTCAGCACCTTAAAAAACACTTAAATATTTGAAAAAACATAATTTTTTGAAAAAATATAAACTTTATGCAAAGTATAGCTACAAAATGAATCAAATGAGTTTGGTGGGGGTTTGCGGGAAACACCCCAAGCTGGGTGCAAGGGTGTGGGGGCCATGGGGGTCTAAGGGCAACACCCCCAGCAGGGTCGTGGGGGTCTAGGGGCAACGCCCCTCGTAGGATTGAGGGGCAGCACCCCTCATGGGGGCTTTGGGGCCAACACCCCTAGTGGGATCGAGGGGCAGTACCCCTTGTGGGGGTTGAGGGGCAGCAACCTCGCCAACAAGCCCAAATTAAGGCCTTTGAAACCACACAAAACTCCATCTTGCACACCATTTTCGTCCTCCCAGATGGTGTTTTATAGGGCACAAAATCGTGTCAAAATCACGCCAAAAGCGCATCAAAATCACGCAAAAAGGCACGTCAAAATCATGTTTCAGTATGGCAAGTTTTGTAGGGTATTCAGCAAGTTTTTGTAGGGTACTCAACGATTTTTTCCAGAATAACCGGCAAGTTTTTTCAGAGGCCGAGTTGCGAGTTTAGGTGCGATTTGCTTGCCTAGGCCAAAAACCCGCAAGTACTCGGCAACCCGGCGAGTACTCGTAGGGTTTGTAATCCATGATCTATACGACTTCTTTAATGTGGATGAATTTTCAATGTCCCTGCATACCTTCAAGAGAAGAATTTTAAAAGCTCTTCCGGCATACCTCATGCTCTATGGTAGCTCTGCTATCTTGGTTCTGCTTTACATGCAGTTTGCCTTGTATGCTTCTCTCTTTGTAATGAAATTGAGGGCTTATAGTACCAATAATGGCGTTACAAAGAGTTGACTCTTTGTTTCTGATATTCAGAAGCTCCTCACATTCATCTGCACCAGCCCCCATGAAAGTTTGAGTCTTGACTCTTGATAGAGATGGGTATGGTAGGAAGAATGTTATGGATAGTAGTGACAGAATTTTTTTTCTGTGAAGATTTAGAATACACTATGTTTGAAGTAGTTCAATGATGGAGAGAGGTGTTTGTTAAGCCCACTTGCTCTTCTATGTTGACTATGCAGAAGCTTGGCTTTAAGCAACTTCTCTGCAATGTTTCCCCAGACATGCTCAGCCTAAATGTCACCCACAACAACAACAGAGGTTAAATTCAAATTGTTGTGCTCCTGATGCCGCAACCACCAATATCCTTATTTTAGGGAAGAACAAATTTTTAGACAAATTAGTTTCCAAATCTGAAATAATGATATTGGTCTGTGTGTACTTTATATGGTGGATGTCTACTACTTTGCATGCAACGATGTGTCTTCAATGACATAAAAAGGTTCAGCAATTGCAGATACACCATTTCATATGGAGCAGTCTCTGACAATTGTTTATGTTTCTTCAATGACATAAAAAGGGTCAGTAACTGCAGATACACCATTTCATGTGGAGTGGCCTCAACAATTGTTTATGACATTATGTTCATGATAATTCAACAATTGGAACCAATGTATTCTGCATAGAGATGTAAGCCCAGTGATGTGACGTTGTCAATCACTCACCTCTATTATTTGGGTGCATTTTATATTGCATTTAAACCAAATAAAATTTGATTTTGCAATTCAAAATATGTTCATAGGCACACATAATTCCATTTTTTAGGCCACTGAGTTTTTTAAGATTTCAAAGTTCTTCGGATTTTTGAAGATTTAATGGGTATAAAGATATTGGAATTTTTACAGTTCCCTAGAATTTGGAAATTCCTTTTTTTTTTTTGTCTTTTAAGAATTTTGGAATTTTTACAGTTCCCTGCAGTTTGGTGATTCTATTTTTTTCTTTTGAGTTTTAAGATTTTGAGACGAGTTTACTATTCGCAGATGTTATGGACCTAAATGTATTATGCATATCGATCAGACAAGGTAGACAAACCCATTAGCACAACCATCTATTCTTTGCTTCCATTTGGGAAAGTGTCCCTTTTGAACTGGATCCCCTATGCTGAAACATTGCATTTCTATGTGGGAGAATCTTTGATGGTGAGTACAACTTCACTGTTTTTGGAAATGCCAACAGTGAATACAACTTCGTTGTCTTTGGAAATGTATTAGATTCTCATTATCTTTGGATATCAAATTTGTATTGATTAATGGATTGTGTCAAAGCAGGTCTTTCAGCTTGACCCAAGAAGTGGAGTCAAACAATCACATCCACAACATGCATTTATGCGTCCCCCTGACTTTTCTATCAGCTCATTGATTACGCCCTTAAAAGGTGCAAGTGCTTATATGTATCCGTGGAAGATTATGCCTAAATTTTCAGGGTATTAGTATGGTTCCACCACACATGAATTAAACATTTGGAAAATGAAACGCAATTGACAGAAAGGAAGGGGTTCATAATAACAAATCAACGAAGTGAGAGAATGAAATTTACACCCAAAATGCCAAACATGCTCTCTATCCAACTCTTAACTATAATATATTATGGATTCGCATTGCCAACATTAACAGCAAGTAACGACTCCATTCTGCCTTGGATATATAAGGCCATGGACATGGAATGCCATGATAAAAAAAACTCATAGTAGGAGAGCGAGTAAGTCAGTGAAGCAGAAGAGCATTACACAACACCACAGGGGTAAACCTTTAAAATCGATGATACACACCTGAAGACTGAGCGCTAAGCCCATCACGATTCTTAAAAAAGCCGCACCTACAAGACAAGTGACAAGGAAAATGATGAGAGTTGGTACTTTATTTATTATTGGAGGGTTATAAGAGCTAACCTGGTGGACGAAGGAGAAGGATAAGGGATCCTCGCACACCCTGAAAATGAGGATAAAATGGCGGCCATTGTTGGTTGATCTGCTCGGTTATCTTCTTCACTTTATATTCTTCGTATTTGTCTGCTCCACGCTTCACCTCCCGTTTCCATCCCTTCTCTTAAAACGCTAGTTGAGAGGACGAGCAGGGGTCTAACTTCGCACCCTCAAGGTCATAAGGGGTTTAGTTCAATTGCCTTCAAAATTCATCACCCTCTATGGCGATTCAACTCAAAAAAATTGTTTGGATCCCGGTTATTGGTGATGGACGTGGAATGATTCCTTTTCTGAACAGTAGATGCATTATTTGGGGTATAAGGGTTTGGTCAATAAGATCAATGTGTGATAATATTAAGATTAAGGAAAGTTTGTTTTTATTTTTTTATTTATTTAAAAAAAAAAATTGAATAATCTAGATGTTTTAAATATATTGTGTAAATATAGGTACATAATAGTGGTAGAATTTGAAATATATAGTAATGAAGATGAATCTATTAACAAATTTGAGTATTAGTAAAGGACTAATATTAAGCAATTCATAAATTTGTAAAATGTCATTATAAATGTAATGCTAAGATTTGAAATTCAAACAAAAACAAATAAGCATGCAAGTTCCTATTTCAAAACAAGCAAAACTTCTAATAGAGCTCAGCAAGAGAGTACAAACAAAGCAATAACATCAAAAATCGAATTCAAATGTTACCATAGCCTCCATTGTTGAATGATTTGCTCCTTGAATAGTGATATATGGATGCTTCTTGCTTGGAGATACCAACTTGACAACATGTACTTAGCTTAAGTGATAATTGATTAGGAATGAAGGATAGAGTACCTGAATTTGTAGATTTTTTTAAGGAGGAATAGATGGTCAAGATTTGATTATGAGATCAAGGGTGGAGAATGGTTGAGAGGAATCCCCGAGGATCAAGGAGAGGATGAAGTGTGGAGATGGAAGTTGTTAGATTGTGAATGGCTAAGATGAACATGCTAAATTTAGTAAGTGGTTGTGATCATGAGGAAAATAAGGGATATGTGCACCTAAGAAGGCTATATTTTTGGATTGTGTTGAAAGAATAAGGGCAACATAAGAACAAGTGTAGTGTCTTTTATTTTTGGAATGTGGAGAGAATAATGAAACTATAAAGATAAGTGTTCTTAGGTGTCATTTATTCTTGGGACATGTTGAGGGAAAATAGGCCTAATTTTAACATGTATGAGATGGATAATAGGTGGAATATGGAAATTATTTATTTATTTATTATGAGAAGATAGGAAAAGTAATTGATTAAATAATATGATTATTTAATTAAGTGATGGACTTTAGGTGAAGGGGACTAGATTAGGTGATGATATTAGTCGATTAGGACAAGGTAATGGAATTGGTTGATCAGGACTAGGTGATGGAATTGACTGATTGGAGTTAGGTGGTGGATGACTAGGGAATATTTTAGGTGTCTACATTTTTCCCTCTTTGATACAATGCAACTAAGTGGTGTTTTGTCAAAGAAGAATAAAAAGTAGGATGGGATAGAATGAATCTCTAGCAACAAGTTGCCTCAATCACTTGAAACTATCAACCATGTGTTTATAGGGCACAAGCTTTTCATCCCTACTAAGGAACGCATCATTGACTTGATTTACTATCAATTGTGAATCTCCAAAGACTTACAAGTGTTAAATGTGTCATTGAAATGATAGTTTCAAACCAGATAGCAATGTCTCATATTCTGCTATGTTGTTTGTGTAAGGAAAAGCAATGTGGAATGCTTTAGGAATGAAATCACCTTGGGGGGCGATAAAAAGGATGCTAGCACCTAATCCATCTGACGCGAATGATCCATCAAATTATAATGTCCATGGCATGGATTCCTCAATGTGAAGGATGGATTCATCTAGAAATTTTATGTTCAAGGATTAAGAGTCCTGAATGGGAGCCTCTATTAGCCAATATGCTATAACTTGACCTTTTATTGCCTTTTGGTCGGCATACTCAATATTGAATTCACTAAGGATCATGATCCACTTTGTTGTTCAAATAGTGTTGCTTTAGACAACAAATATTTCAATGGGTCGATTTTGGCAAACAAATGAGTGCTAGCATTAAGCATGTAGTGACGTAATTTCTACGTGGAAAACACTATGCAAGGCAAGCTTTCTCTATGGATGAGTAATTGAGTTCACATCCAACCAATGTTATGCTAAGGTAATGGATGGAAATATTTTCTTCCCTAATCATTATTTTGAGTGAAAAGTGCATCTAAGACATGTGTAACTGATATGTATAACAACAAAGGCCTATCTGTTAGGAATATTACATCATTTATAAGTTGCATATAATAATTATTTGTTAGTTTTGTTAGTCATATGTATAGGAATATAGAATTGTTTGGTTGTACGAGTGTTTGTATATTTATTTGTATTGAGTTGTTAAAACAACTCATATATTTAAGAGAGTTGTTATAAGAGATTTCCTATAAAATAAGATATGAAAATCTTATATATATATTATTGAATGGAGGGAGAGAAAATATAATATTATTTGTGTGCTTAATTTGCTCCTATTTTCTCTACATGGTATCAAAAAGGGCTTGGGTTCTAAATGTGACTTCTTAATTTTTATCAACATACTTGTAAGTTCCGAGTGTGATTTCAGTCTTGATATTCCCTATGCCTTTTATCTAGCTTCTCCATAGTTACGTTTACTACCTCTGCAATGAAGCCGTAAGATTCTACACAGCGGAAGGTCTTCCAGATTGGAGTATGATACATAGAATTTGATCTAGTCTAAATAAGGCTTTTTGTAGTGTATTTGGATGGGTAGAATATACTGTTCGACGTCAATTAAATTGATGTTGCTATAGAGTTGTTGTGTGGTACTTTTTGCATGGTGTTGTCTTGTGCCTGTCTGTTTTCCCTGTGTGCTAAACCATTATCCTCCTTTCTGCGGGTGGTCGATCCAAATATTGTGGCTTTGCGGCCTCTTCATTATCCATTGTAAGTCCAGAATATCACTTCTTTGTTGTGTGGCCCGATCCCACCATAAAGGTTGACTACAAGCTCAACTAGACTGTGATGCACGAAAGGTTCTTTGGTAGCATAGAAATTTGGTAGACCATTGGCATTGGCGCCTCATCTCTCACGCCTCTGGCAAGGGCTTGTGTAGGCATCTAAGTTTTTCATGCACAGCTCTATCCTCCCTTCCACGCAGCAGACCCCTCATTGACTACCACCACCATTGGAGGCATTAAGGGGATGCTCAGTGCAGCCAATCGACATAGATTTGTGGGTGTTAACATGCTGCGAAAGGCGGATACTATGAATTACATGGGTCCCACTTCAATTGCAAATGCTCTCCATGTGGTTGTGATTCTGCTCAGACTTAGTCAACAAACTTCTACGGTTCATGTCCATCATCTGTTACGCCCAATGTAACTTTTGAAATACTATATATTCTCGTTTATTGTGGGCGATCTATGTGCCAAAGGATGAAAAACATGCAACACTCATGGTGATTGACCTGGAGAGATTTCTGTGCCACAGAGTACTGCGAGGTGCTTCCGCATATTCTCTAGAAACTATATCGAGCCACGTGTTTCTAAATGGCGAAAAGATAAGTGATTATTTATTATTTCCGATTGCAAGGGTTAGTGGAATTATTCCACATTTGTAGAGTCTGTTCATAGTGTTGTTAAAATTTGCCTCCTAAGAAGCATGGAAGTTCCGGTTCATTTTCTTCCAAAACTCTTAGTCAACTTAGGCATTCCTCTTGTAGAGATGGGAACATCTCAATGAGTTAGAATCCATGAAGGCATATGAAAGGAGGAAATGTAAGAGGATGACAAAATCATTGTTCGGTGTTATGATTTGTTCATTTGGTCTGGACTTTTCAATCATTGGTTTATGGTTGCCTATTAAGGGTTTGAAGATAATAAATATAGTTAAGAAGAGGTAATGATATTTATTGATTGAAGTAAATATTATAAATAGAGATGTTGAATTAGACAAGTAAGACATACATAGACCTTGGTGTGTAAGTTTGTATTTTTTATTAAAATATATGGTATTTTGGAGTGCATGTTTGGTGGTACCCAACACTCTTCAATTATTGTATAAAGTTCACATTGAGGGGGACATTTCCAAAATTGAGCTTCAAAGTCGAATTTGCTTTAGAAATAAGTAGCAAATCTACTGGAGGATGGAGGTACAGGAGGCTAGAGGACATTCAACGACCTCTCGTCAGTCACTAGCGACATGGCCGTGAAATTGCATTAGTGACCAAACAAATCATGCCAAAATGACTAAAGCAAGATCGGTTTCCAGGTGGCAATGACAACGGTCTCATATCATTTGTGATCAAAGTGGCAATGATCTATAATGGTGGCTACATATGCAACAACAAGGACTTAGTTCTCAAGATTTTTTATGTTGTGATTGGATGTGTTTGTCCCCAATCACAATTGTTGGTTGTTTGTGAATGGATGTGTTTGTCCCCATTCACAAGTTGATGTAAGTGATTGGATGTGTTTGTCCCTAGTCACAGTTATCAAGTAATTATGATTGGATGTGTTTGTCTCCAATCATAATTGTTGTGAGTAGATGTGTGTGTCCCTATTCATAACCTTGATGTTGGATAGATGTGTTTGTCCCTGGTCAAACTTGTCGTAAAACCATGGGTAGATGTGTTATTCGCTATCTTTGGTTTCATGGGTAGGGGTGCTATCATAATAGTGGTTTACAATTCTTGAGAGGAACGAATTTTAGCTGAAATCACATATTTTAAGAAAATATAATGATTTAAGCCTTAAAAAGTTCCATTTTAAGGATTCCAATTGAAGAGGGTTTGATCAAATCACCTTAGATCAAACCCCCTTGGATAGAACCTCGCTAGTTTTAAACCATACCTATAGATCGTCTCCTTTACACCTATCAAAATCTTTGATAAAAATCACTTTTGATTTAGCTTTTGGGGATCAAATGAATTCATTTAAAATTTATTTCAAATGATTATGGTATTCCTCAGAACAAGCTATCCAATGAATATAATTTTAATATGTTTTGGTTTTGTTATATATTTGTTTTTTAAGTTTTATTAAACATAGGTTTTTCATCGAAAATGAATTTCTTTGTTCTTCACATGTGGAAAAATAGAAGATTATCAAAAACAAAATTGAAAAATATGAGTGCACCAGATATTGAAGTCCTTGATCCAACAAAAAATAAAATAGAATTTTGACATATACAAAAAGTTAAGTTATACGATTAGATGTCATTGGATTGTAATTAGTTTGACTTTGAAACTTGATTAAGGAAAACTATTCAATAAAAACTATCTAACCAAGTGGAAGCACTGGATATTAGAGTTACAAATCTAAATTTGAAAATTAAATTTTATCCTTCATGGAAAAAAGTTATCGTTATCATTATGCGTCACTTTTTAAAATGTTATTTTCTAAAAATCAATTTTTTTGGGAGATGAAAAGAAGTGCAATTTGATTCCAAAATTTTGAAAAAAATTTTAGAATCTACAGACAAAATTTGATGAGACTCTAGTTTGCACCATCTTCAAATTCCTCACTGTTTAGCCGCTATAGGTGCCCGAATGTGAAGATTCAGTTAAAAATAATAATTTCAGTGTCCAGTTTGGCCAAAAATTGTAAACCGCTATTATGGGATCACCCGTAGATGTGTTTGTCCCTATTTTTGGATGAAAGAATATCGAGCATAGTGAGTCGAGTTCCACTATTGCTTCTCATGAGTAGATGTGTATTTCTCTACTCATACCTTAGGATGAACTATTGAATGTGAACTCATCAATTATTGTTGGTCTACTTGTCCCTATTATGAGAATGATGCAATATGGGGGGGGTGTTAGGAATATTGCATCATTTCTAATCTATGCATATAATAATTATTTGTTAGGTTTGTTAGTCATGTGTATAGGAATATATAATTATTTGGTTGTATGAGTGTTTGTATATTTATTTGTATTGAGTTGTTAAAACAACTCATATATTTAGGAGAGTTGTTATAGGAGGTTTCCTATGAAATAGGATATGAAAATCATATATATATATATATATATATATATATATATATATATTATTGAACCAGAGGGAGAGAAAATATAATACTATTTGTGTGCTTAATTTGCTCTTATTTTCTCTACACTATCTAGAGTGGGTGCCACAAAAATAGAGGATTAGACAAGTATTCCTTGATTTGATCAAATGTTATTTGGTATGACTCATCTCGCTCAAAGCTAACATCCTTTTGAAGTAGATGTGAAAATGGACGACACTTATCCACTAATTGGGAAATGAATCATTTGATATCTTGGAGTTTCCCTTGTAGATTGTGTAGCTATGTGGGATTCCTAGGAGGTGGCATTTCAGTTATTGTTTTTACTTTAGCTGGATCTACCTCCATGTCATGTCTAGAAAAAATGAATATGAGGAGTTTTCCTAATGTGACTCCAAAGGCACATTTATTGGGATGGTAAGGATGGCATTACCATGGAATAGGCTTGTGACAGTAAGCTCTTTGAAAGGACTAGGAATGACTCTCACTTCTCTATCATCAAGATCAGAAGAGGTGTGCATAGCATTATCAGGAAAATTTATAAAGGCATCAAACATTGTAAGTACCATATCCTAACCTAATGGTTCCATTATTAGTGGGTAAATCAATAGGATTGAGGGAGCCTTGTTCATGTAAATCAAGAAATTTTCCTTTATAATTTATTTTAGTACAAATACACAAGGGAATAGGATATGTGTGTTCTTTAAAGTGGCATACTGCTAATCTTTATAAAGTCATGTGATATCAAAACTAATGCAATCGAAGACCAAGAGCTCCAAAATTGGAGTGTTGATATTCACAACCACTAAAAAAATCTTCCAATTTTTCAAATAAATTGAACACTTACATGAAATGGAGTGAACCCCCAATGATATTTATTTGATTCCATTAAACTTTTGAAAATATGCACAACTTGTGACAGACCAATTTTTGAAAAAAAATTGAACTTGCAAATAAAATTATTTTCTTCTAAAAACTTGTAAAATGAAAACTCCCATATTCATCTATAGGAATACATGCCCTATATTTTTTCTACCAGGAATACCATGCTAATTTTCAATCCAAAACCTCAAAAAATACCATTTTTGGGCACTAGAACTATGTTGCAAACTTCACCAACAATTCATAACCATTTCTCTCATTAGCCATCCTTCTTCATTTCCATGATGCCTTTGCATCTTTATTTCTTCTTCATTTCTCCTATAAAAATTAATTCCCAGACTCCATCCCCTTTTGCAACTTGGCACTCTGAAAATTGTAACTCTTGGTAACCACTCCTTATGCAACTATTCCACTTCCTACAACCACTAGGCATCTAGGATAGAGCATGGCCCAAAAAAAGGGTGTTGGAATTTTAAAATAGAGCATAATGCAACATTAAATGGCCCACTCACATGCCTAGGCATTGGAATTTTTCCTCCTCCAATTTGGTGAAGCAATATTCATTTTATGAGTCATAAAACACAAGAAAATCAAGCCTTTGGTGTCACCTATCCAATAGGTATTACAATTTAGTTTATAATATGTTGGAAATGTGTGAAATGTGTCTCGAAATCATGCCTGTAAAAAAAATCACTACAATTTAATAAATAAAGGAAAATACTTTTTTGTGTGATGCAAGATTGTTTGTGCACCCAGATGCTCCTACATCAGAAATCTTATATGTCCTCATCAACAAGATGACCATTAAAAAGGAAGGTAGTGGGCCCCCATTGCAATATGAAAAGGGGATTTTGAACCATTGGGTGAGGGTGATCATAGGGTTGTGGTGAAAGAGGTAAATTTGAAATATGAAGGGATTCGTGAATTTGGTATTCTCTACATCCTTTATCAAGTATTATGAATGTGAATTTTAAGGATGGTTGTTTAGTGGATGGGGCAAAGGATGTGGAAGGTAAATTGCTAGGGTCAATGTATGATGTGGATTTTAAAATAGAGGATTAGAGAACAATATCAGAGGATGGATGATGGTTGTCCCATTTCCCTTCCAACTTTGGAAATGTTGTTAGGGTTGGAGATCACCAAGAATAGTAATTTCCACACTATTATATGGGAATTTAAGACATTGATGGTAGGTAGAGGGGTATGGATTGAATGGCATGGAGCCATGGTCGACCAAGCAATATGTTTTATGTAAGTTTTAGGTCTAAGACATGACATAGGGCATGTTGCAATGAGGGTCCTACTTTCATGGGTTCAAGACAAATAGTACTATAGTGTTTTAATTGCATACACTTTCCTGTGGCATGAACTTTGGTACGATGATAATGACAATATTCATCTTCCTTATACCATGAAGGCTTTGGTTGATATCATCAAAAGGTTTTTTGAGTGTAGAGGCCACTTTGTTAGCCTTGACAAGTTGATGGAGGATTGACTCAATGGGTTCCCCTAAGGGTGTAAATTGTCTTCTTTTCCATTATAGTTTAGGGGTGTAGATGGTGACAATGGATAAGGTTTGTTGGAAATTTTGGATATGTTTTGAATCACTAACCCCATCTCCAACTATATTCTTGTTTTTCTAAAGAAATTGGGTTCATCGTTGAAAATTTTGGATTTATCATTTTGGTTATGATCCTTGAAATAAAGTTTGATAACCCTTTAGCAATGAGGGCTTTTTCAATTAGAATACCTCTTTCAATGAGTTCATCAAAAGAAGAGATACACTAGACTTGAAGATGGAATTCCAAATCTAGATTAATATTGGTGTCAAAAATATGTACTAGTTATTTTTCTGATATTGGTCATGAGAACCTACTAGAGCTAAAGCACTCCAACATTGAAGGAATGATGAGAAACTTTCCCCTCATTTTTATTTAATGTTACACAAGTCCATCATGGTAAGATCAAGTTCTATGTTATAGGAGAAATGTTTGACAATTTGTTTGACTAAATCTCCAAATGATGTGATGGACCCCTTAGGTAGGTGCAAGAACCATTCAAGTACTTGACCACCCAAGCTACGAGTAAATAGGCATAGTAAGTATGTGTCTTTTTGTGCCACTTCTTGACTAGCCATGAAGAATTCTTAGACATGTTCCCTAGGATCTCCCTTCCCCTTATACTGGTCATATTTAGGAATTTCAAAAGATGTAGGGAAAGGTATTTGTGATATTGACCAATCAAAAGGATAGGGGCAAAATTCCTAAAAGGTATAGGATTTTTTATAAGGTCCTTGAATTCATTTAAGGATATCTTCCATGGGTTTCTAATCTTGTTCAAAGGATGAACTAGGTGGTGGTGGAGAGGTCTATGGATGATGTTGTGTGTTGTATACCTTAGGTGAGATGGGATTTTTATGTTGGTTGAGATGACTCTTGGAAATGATGTCGACCTTGGGTGAATTTGGTATGGTCATGGTGGAAGTAATGATATTAGAGATTTTTTGGATTATGAATCTTATAGAGATGGAGATGGGATCTATATGGGTAGTTATGGTTTGTATTTCAAGTGAGATTAACTTATTATGGATGTGGTATGACTAGTTGGAATGGGATTTTGAACCTCATTAGGAATGGAAGTCGATATTTTAGGTACTATAAACCCTTGATATAAGGGATTACCTATAATGGCTAGGGGTTGTTTCCCTTTAGTAGGAATAATAGGGTCTACATGAGGATAAATGTGGTCATGTGTGGGATGAATGACTTCATGAGTAGGAACAAGATTAACCATGTGATCAAAATTGGAGAGGTCATAACCAAGAGGTAGTTGTGCCCCCGATTCTATGACTTATCTAAGGATGATATCTTTGTTTATTTTAATGCATTTCTCCTTAAGATATTTCCCTTGTTTGGAATCTAGGATTTTATTAGAACTAATAGTATACTCAAGTTGGTGAGGAATATCATCATCAGTTTCAATATCATCATGTGGGAGTTGGGAAGTCTTTCCTAAGAAAGGAAACCTTTCTATGAGTGGTGACTGAGGAAACGATTTTCTTCCATGTTCTCACATCTAGTGTTTTATCTTGTGGTGGGAGGCATTGGTGTTGTTTTAAAATTTGATGTGGGAAAGGATGGATGTGGATGGACTTGGTGACCTTGTTGTGTTTGTGGTGACTAATAAAAAGGGAGTCAAATCCTAATAAATGAGGATAATCTTAGATGATGAAATGGATGACTCTGAATAAATGAATTGGATTGAATAAACTTGGATTGAAAGTATAAGTGACACACTTGGATCTTAGAATTGTTTGATTGTGATTTTGATCTTGATTTTTGGAATGTATAGATTGATGTAGAGTTTATAAGAATTAAACAATGGGCATTAGGATGATTAAGGGTCCCAAAGGTTGTACTAAGGTGATGATATTGATTAAAAGATCCAAAAGTGATAACTTTCAAGTATGACCAAGGATTTGATTTGGATGATGATCAAATGTGGACTATAAGGATAATGGATAAAAGATGGTAATGATGGAATGATTAAGGATATCCTAATATTTTCAAAGATGTTAGATGTCACTTCAAGGATTACTAAGGTTATGATCAAGTGATCAATGAGTGATAAAGGAATGTGTATCTTACACTCAAAGGTGTGTTATGGATAACTAGATAATGAGACAAGTCAAAATATGGATGACTAAGGGTATGGTCAAAATAGATAAATGGGAAATGAACAAGGTATTAGTGTGGTCTGGGGGAGTTTGATTTGGAAGTAAATGCTTATCCTAGGTTTGGCTTCAATATTTTACATTTCAAAAGGATACCAATTGGAAAATGTTTTCAAACAAACAAAAGGATTTTAAACTAGACTTGACTCAAACTTGGTAGTGAAGGTTTACAAACAAGAAATTTGGTATATACAATACTCAAAAAAGAAGACAAAATAACAAGTCTAAATTTATTTAATAAAAGGAGTGTTAACTTAGTGTGGGCCCACCATAAAATTTAATCTATTAATAGGGTAAGTGCAAAAAGATTGGGGGCCACAAAGGGGTCTTAAGTGGCCACTTTTTTTTTGAAATCAGGAAATACTGAGCTTGTATGTGAAATTGAGGATAGTTATGTGTCACCAAAAAATGTATAGTTGACATTTTTATGCTCACTTTAGTCTTTCTAATGGGCTTTGGCTTGATTTTTCCTAGGTATAATGTTGTAATGTGGTCAAAACATTCACATTAGAGCTTAAACATTCAAATTATAGTGTCTTGTGAAGGTGTTGTGAAGTGTTGTAAAACATTTTTACACTTTTCTAGACTCTATTCATTACAATTCACCTAAAAATCACCTTTTTATCACTTATTAAGCCCTATTTTGAAGTGTTGTAAAGTCTTGTAACAAGATTTCATGCTTTTCTAGGCTTAATTTCACTAATTCAACCCTTTCTCATGTCTAAATGACCCCTTAATACACTTTTCGACCATTTTCAAGTGTGTTGTTAAGGATATTCTCATTGGACAACATTTAATGCCCCAAAATTCCTGACACCCACTTAATTTGCTTAAGTGGGACTAGGTCACCAATAGGGGCGACTTAGTCCTTTTTGGCACAAAACTCAAAATAATTTTAAATTTCTAGTGGGATTTTGTCCTCTAACCCTTGAGGTTGGCCTGTGATGTGTTACTTTAAGGAATTTTTAGTAAAATCAAGTATAAATAAGGGTTTTTCACCTCATTTTACATCTCCTATGATCATCTATCTTCAAATCACATATAATCTCTTGCACTCATTAAGTATTCAAGCAAATCAAGCATTATCAAGTCAAGATATTGGAGTTCTTTATTGCACATCTTTAGATTTGAGCATCAATAGTGTGGTAAGTTTATGACATTTGCATTTGCATGTTATCTATTTATCACTCTCTTTTCATCTCATTTCATTGTTTAGGGTTTGATTACTAAAGTGGGGTTTGACCAAGGTAAACCCCTATTCTCTAACCCTCAACCATTTTTCCCCCTTTGCATGTGACTTTTGTATGCAGATTTGTCAAGCATTAGGTGTTTAAAAGTGATCAAAAAGTGCACAAAGTCAATAAAGTCAACATATCTTATTTCAAGCTTGGAGAGACTTTCTACCCCGTTTTCTACATAATCAAGTACAGACACCTATTAGAAAAGGAAGTGCAGACCTGAGACTAAAAGATTTTGTCCCGAATTTCCTAAAATTTGTAGGACTAAGTCGCCACTAGGAGCAAATTAGTCCTGCTTCTGGGCCTGAAAATTGATTTTGACATTTCTAGATAAACATTTGGCATATTCCTATTCTGACAAAGTTTCCTGAAACTGGGACTAAGTCACCTAGACTCCAGGCATAAGTTTCCTGGTCAACATTTCAATCAATTTTTCAGGATTCCATAATCTTCCAACATCTAACTTTTGATTCTAGGTGCATCTCTTCCATTTTGTTCTATTATTTCATCATTTAGTTACATTCCTAGGCATTTTTTCATATCACATTGTGTTTTCCATCACTTTACATTTTCATAGTTTTACATCAGTACATCACTTCAATTTCAAATCAGAGCAATAGGACATCTTAATTAGGCATAATAAATCTCATTGAAATAGATTTTGAGTGTAAACCCTTGCATTTTGGTCCCCCATCCAATCTCCTTTCTCCTTTTAGGTGAAAAATCCTAGGAGGAGCAAAGCATTGTGAGGGGTCAAACCAAAATCACCGTTTACAAGTTACACTCAAAAAATTTAGATGCAACAAAAAAAGGATTGTAGTGCTTTGAGTCTACTTTCTAAACTACTTTTTTTTTAAATGGTAGAGATTAAGGGGTTCAAAACAGGGAGCCACATAAATTGGTGTTGTTTTTGTCAAAAAAACATAACATGGCGACTTTTGTGGCTCCCTCAAAAGGTTAACTTTTTTTGGCATTTTTAAAATCACTTTGGTGAAAAATTAGCTAACAACATGAAGTTTATGCCTGATTTTTTTGGTAATTTTTAATGAATATTTGATTTTTTAGTAATTTTCAAAGTAGACACTTCCTAAAAAATAGAATTTTGGCTAGCTACCCCTATAATTTTAAAAACCAATTGAAAATCACTTTTTAAATATGTGTAGAATGGAGTCTAGTTTCTAAAAATGTAATTTATTTGAAATTTTGATGAACGGTTAATTTATAAATAAAAATTTACCAAACACTAGTTTTTGCCAAAAAACAAACATATAAACAAAAGAAATTATAGATCAAAGGCTTAACATTGTCAAAATGTGAAAAAAATTACATCGTTAGATAGCTAAGAGAGAGCCTAACATTACCCAGGTATTCAATTTGTTCGACCTTGAAACACGTGCAAACTTGATGCTTAGCACAAACACGATTATGTAAAATATTGTAGAATTTGCAAAAACATGTCTTTGGACATTGCGAAGGCACTCCAAGCCTTTGGGTTGGTATTCCAAAGAAAATACCAAGCCTATGGCGTGGGGATTCCCAAAGAAAGAAATAACGCGAGCACGTTATAGCACGCTCGTGATATTTCATAGTTTTGACATTTTTTTGTGTTTGTGCCCAAGAATTGCCTAAGAAAGACATAACGTGAGCACATTATAATGCACTCGCATTATGTCTTGCCTTTGTTAAATGCTAGTCTATTAAATATATGTAATGTTTGTATGTATGTATGCATGTAAGATTATATGTACATATGTATGTATGCTTGTATGTATGTAAGTATGTGTGTATGCCTATATCTATGTATGTTTGCTTATATGTATGTATGTATGTCTTTAGAGGGAGGGATAATTTAAGAGAGAGAGAGAGTTGTCTAGGAAGGGTGGGAGGGAGAGAGGGAGGGAGAGACTTGAGAGAGAGAGAGGTAGTGAGAGAAACCTGAGAGGGGGAGA
>VDFB02000002.1:173024523-173047404 GCA_007258455.2 Sequoia sempervirens
TTTTGTGCCTATCTTGCAATCATGTCATGCCACGAGACCACATTTCTTTAAGGCATTCCATCCAAAAATTCATGTGAGCTTTGACAAGCTAGTGAGCTCACTAGCTTGTCAATGCGGTAGAATTGACAAGGTAGTGGGTTGTTTGATCACCATGAGCCCCCATTTCTATGAGGCATTTTTTCAAACAACCCACTACCTTTTCAATTCTACCGTGTTGAAAAGCTAGTGAGCTAGTGAGGTCAGTAGCTTGTCTATGGTACCAAATTTTGCATACATGTCTACCAAAACATTTTTTTCAAAAAATTCACATGCTTTGTCCATGCTTCCATTTTGTGCCTATCTTGCAATCATGGCATGCCATGAGACCACATTTATTTAAGGCATTCCATTCAAAAATTCATGTGAGATTTGACAAGCTAGTAAGCTCACTAGCTTGTCAATGCGGTAGAATTGACAAGGTAGTGGGTTGTTTGAAAAAATGACACATAGAAATGGGGTCTCACAGTGATGTGCCTTGTTAATTCTACCACATTGACAAGCTAGTTAGCTCACTAGCTTGTCTATGCTACCACATTTTTCATACATGTCTACCAAAAATTTTTTGTCAAACAATTCACATGCCTCTTCCATGCTTCCATTTTGTACCTATCTTGCAATCATGGCATGCCACAAGACCATTTCTTTAAGGCATTCCATCAAAAAATGCATGTGAGCTTTGACAAGCTAATGAGCTCACTAGCTTGTCAATGTGGTATAATTGACAAGGTAGTGGGTTGTTTGAAAAAGTGCCTCATAGAAATCGAGGCTCTACCTTGTCAATTCTACCGCACATCACTATGAGCCCCCATTTGTATGAGGCATTTTTTCAAACAACCCACTACCTTGTCAATTATACTGCATTGACAAGCTAGTGGTAACATCCCACTACCTTGTACATCACCACGAGCCCCCATATCTATGAGTAATTTTTCAAACAACCCACTACCATGTCGATTCTACTGCATTGACAAGCTAGTGGTACATCACGTGAGCCCCCATTTCTATGAGGCATTTTTTCAAACAACCCACTACCTTGTCAATTCTATTTCACTGGCAAGCTACTGAGCTCACTAGCTTGTCTATGCTACCACATTTTTCATACATGTCTACCAAAACATTTTTGTCAAAAAAATCACATTCCTTGTCCATGCTTCCATTTTGTGCCTATCTTGCAATCATGGCATGTTGCGAGACCACATTTCTTTAAGGTATTCCATCCAAAAATGCATGTGAGCTTTGACAAGATAGCGAGCTTATTAGCTTGTTAATGCGGGAGAATTGACAAGGTACATCACTGTGAAACCCCATTTCTATGAGGCATTTTTTCAAACAACCCACTACCTTGTCAATTCTATCGTATTGACAAGCTAGTGAGCTCACTAGCTTGTCCATGCTACCACAATGCTACCAAGACATTTTTGTCAAATAATTCACATTCCTTGTCCATGCTTCCATTTTTTTCCTATCTTGCAATCATGGCATGCCATGAGACCACATTTATTTCAGGAATTCCATCCAAAAATTCATGTGAGCTTTGATAAGCTAGTGAGGGTTGAATGACATATATTTCATTTATTTGTATGGATTTACTTTTACGAACTAATATTTGTCTCTTTATCATGTTACAGATAAAATTATCCATCATTTTGAGGGAATGATGAAGGATTAAACCAACATAGGAAGAGATAGAAGCTAAGAATGCAAAGAAAGTAGCATGGATGAGGGAACATCGTGATAAGAATAAATTGGAACCGATTGACGAAGACATGCCAATTGAAGAGGAACCTCAACCTTTAAAGAGAGAAATGGAATTGGCAGCACAAAGAGAATGAATGTGAAAGTTTTGTGCTAAGAGAGATTTGAATACCGTAGTTGGAGATAGGCCCTCTATCGCAAGTGAATATGGAGGAACACCATCTACCACAAGTGAATATTGAGGGACACCATCTACCGCATCTCAAGTTGAGAGTACATCATCACTCACATTTGAGTAAGGAGACACACCATCATTCCCATCTCAACCTCAAGGTATGTCATCTATTCAATCCTCAATCGAAGGTACACCATCTAGCCCATCTCATTTAAATATTGATGAAATTCCTAATGTTGAGATGAATCTACCTATGAGAACACCACCTAGAATTTTGCATAGAAAGCCAAAGTTTTTTATTAATATTGATGAGAATATTTTTCAGCCAATGGAAGGTAAGATTCCACAACACACTTGTAGAAGATATGCTCATAAGATTTTGAGATTGTTCTTTGAAAAGTTAAGTGAGACCACAATATGTCAACTATTTATTGAAATGATGTGAAGTATAAAGTATAGTTCCATCATGAAGATTCGTAGGTTGAGAACATCAGATGCTTCAAATGAAAAAACTATTGTGAAGAATCTAATGGATGCATATGAGAGTGTGGGTAAGACCTCACGCTCAAAAGATAGTAATGTCACACGATGTGCCAATACATCAACTTTAGTAAGTAATCAAACAAGGAAAACTCTTCTCATTAGAAAGACGAGTCATCAATTGAGAATTAATATAAAAACTTTATCAAGAGTCGTTCAAAGGCACCAAAGAATTAAGGACACTGATTCCACTTAATTATGGGCATTCTCAGGGATACTCCCACACAAAGATAAACCAGTTGTTGAAGCATTGAGATCACTAATTGAATACTATTGGAAGAATAACACAAGGGTATCTTCAAATCAAAGGGATATGGTAAGAAGGGGAATCGATAGTCAAAACCATGAGCCACATCGAAAGCATTTTTTTGATACAACTCAAACACAGTTTTTTCATAATTTTCTAGAGGATTATCCTCAAATTAAAATTTTTCAAAGATATTTTGAAATGCTAAAACCTTTTTATGTCAAGATAAATCACACACACACACTACTTGTTATTGTAGATTACATATTGAATTTTCTAACCATTTTGATGTTTATCGTTCTATATGTTTAGATTTGCATACTAACAATGTTTTATAGGATTGTGGCATACATGCCCCACCAACATCTTCAAGAGAATTCTTATCAAAAAAATTATGTGAAAGATAGGATGGCCAAATATTCTACAAGAAACTATGCTTGGATGACACATGTTAGCATTGCGGTGGCTTGCAATGTATGCCAATATGTGCATATGGAAAGAACACATGTGTTTGGAAAGGAACTAGTAGAGTTCAACAAGTATAAAATAGTGGCCTACAATACAAAAGATGGTAATCAAACAAAAATGTGTGATTTGGTTATTCAAAATATTCCATTATATCAATTTTTCTACATTTCATAACAATATAGCGTATGAGTATGCAAGGCATACCCATAGAGCTCGATGGTTGGACTTGCAATTCAAGTTATGCAAGGACACCTTTCCAATTGGTAGCATAGTTTCAGTGGTTGAATTTGTAGAGAAGTGCACTCTACAACTACAACAGGAGGTACAATCACAATATTACAACTCCACATAGGTTTCCATATTTGTGCACATAGTATTCATTCATGCAACTTGGTCGCGCCCACAAAAGGATATAAAAGTCATGGAAAATCCTAACCTGGGAATTGGACATTCCAGTAGGTGACTAACATCTTCTTATGGGCGTTCATTTACTTTGTCAAACCAGGGAATGTATACTTGAAATGGAGCGGCACTGTATGTGCACTAAGAACTAGTTTCAGTCACAATTTACCATAAATAAATGTGTGAAAGGAATTCTACTTATGCTACAGGAATGTAATGCGAAGCCTTCTAAACTTAATCAAAGAAGAAACCATAACAACTATAACTCAGAAACAAACTATGAACTGGCCCTATGTTGCAGGAACAAACACAGGGATGGATTCCTGATGCTGTAGGAACAATATAAGACTGAGTTTGCACTGAAACTTCAAGAACAAAATCTAACTTATGATCAACAGAAAATAAACGACTAACTAACTAACTACAGATACTTACTAAGTGGGCCCCCTTTGCAAGCATCAACTAATTATGCAAGAATTGAACTCAGAACTTCATCAACTTTTATTCATAAACTCAGAATGATATACATTGTTCTGCTCATATGAAAACTAACACAAAACTCTATCTCTTATCATAATACTAACTCTTACATATTCTGCTTCTTATTATCATACTAACTCTTACATGCTATGCTTGCTCACTCGCGCAGGAGGAGCACTTATTTAAACCAGAAAAGCAACTAACTACCTAACTCAACAGAGAAAGATGTGGACATAAATGAATCCTGAAACCGAGGAATAAAATTTTCATAAATGAAAACATATCCATTCAACACAATCCAGAGAATTTAGCATTCCACTCTTTCCAGATTAATAATCATTTAAGTTTCTTCCCAAAGACCCGGACAAAGAGTCTTCACTGGAACAACTTCCTCGACACCTTGCTGCAAATGGAATTTACTGCAAAGCTGAAATCTATTGTGCTTGACTCGTTCATGCTCCCTTCAACAACTTGCGATGCGCAAGGCGACAGAGGTGAAAGAAAGCATTTGTGGCAAACAACACGATACATTCATTAATCACATATTAAATCTATCCCATTATTCAAAAACCATATTCATTATATCAGTCACTCGGGAAGTCAAAATAGGGTAATTAATAAGACACATGGAGATGTTAGGCTGCAGGAATGTAGGAATGTATTGCTATAGGATACTACCCATTTTAGATAAAAGGTCTTTAATAAAAGAGTTAAAACATCCATTAGCAGTAAAAGTAGAGATATTAAAAATACATCATGATACTCAAATTATGAGTATATCTTGAGCTCATCATCTGCCCCCTACTTAACCTAATGATGGTCCACCAGCATTAAGCTTCCTGGTTGTTTCCCTGAAATCCATAGGAGCAGTATGGCTTTTTGGCACAGTCCCAAATTTATAATAGAAACCTCTGAAATTTTGCCATCTTTCATATCTAAGGCTTTCTGTATCCTTATTAACATTTGTAGCTTGATAGGGATAAAGTGGCCACATCAAAACTGGAGGTCGAAATGTTATTGGCAACCATAACTCGAACCTCTTCTGAAGACCAAGTTGTATGTACTTTTTTGTCCTTCCAAGGGCTGCTTCAAAATTTAGGGGGCTATGTGGCTCAGATTTTCTGAGCCCAACAGTCAATTTCTCCCATCTCTTTTCAATTCTGAAAGAGGAGAGCTTCCAAAACAGATACAGTTGGCTTTTGAATTCCTCATACACTTGCTTTCTGACATCAAATATTTTTACTCTTTTTGCTTGATTGTTGAACCCATATGCAACAATGAGCCAAGTTTTCAGCATTGTGTAGGGATCTGTGCTTTCTGATCGCAGTGGTATAGGCTCATCCCTTTCAACTTCTTCATAGGCTTCCAATTGTCTGCCATAATTAGTTTTGTTGGCTGATTATAAATGTAGCATATTTTGAATATGGAAAGGGCAGCGACACTCGTTTGCATCCTTGTTTAAAGACCTCCAAGGGTCCATCAGTTGGTACTGTAAACTCTACCCTAGCAGAAACAGCATCTGAAGAGAAATTTTCTCCAGCTGCAAGAAGCCCGGTTACTTCAGCAATTCGTTCTTCTATTATAGCCATGGTCAGACCCCATACTGAAGCTTCCCCTTCTGAAAGAGTTCTTAAAAATTCACCAGCAGCTTCCTCATTCAAAGAATCTAACCTCAGAAAATAGTTTAGCCAACCACAATTATTGAATGCCTGCACTGTTTGAGGATTTTGTGTTAAGAGCTCATGAGCTATAGGCTCATGTCTTACCAATTAACCACCCATACTCGCAAATTACCTCTGTTGAGATTCCAGGAACTCAAACCTTTTCAAAAACTTTTCTACTCTATTCTGCTTCTTTTTGCTTCTTTCTATTCTGCCGTCACTTTCTCTTCTTTTCCAAGAATGACTCGAAAGATAATTGCATGTAATGATTATTAGGAACTACTCATATCAAGTAGTTAATGTTTTTTTAGATAAAACACGTAGCCATATTTGGAAAGTACAAGAAGAATAAAAATATCTTATTAGTTGTGACAGCGACATAAGAAAAGGTTTGAAATGGATTATCCCGCCCCCTACTTAAAAGTTGACATGTGTCCACACATGGGTGAAAGGACAGGCAAAGAATGGGCGATAAATACTGATATGTACATAGCAGTTGTTGAATAAATGAAATAAATAAATAATGTGATTAACAAAAGATATCGCGTACCTTTTAATTAATGCTCGTAGGTGCTGGGAAAAATCATAGTGCACCATGAAATGACGGCTGGAATAGTAACCATGAATGAGGCGGTACGACAAGATGGATGACGTGGAAGAAAAAAGAATGAATGGCGGTGATGGATGGAAAACAGAGAACGTGGCTTCCTTTAAAAGGAAACCTTTATTAGGGGCATGCAATGTGGAATTTAAAGAGATGCTGCAAGAGAAAGACCGAAGCCTTTCACTACAGGAAGATCAGTGGCCGTATTTGAAACAAACTGTTGCATAAATTCATCTTTGGATGCTGGCTTATGATACAACCAAAGACGGTGTCCATTAACCAGTAGCTTGAATCGAACTGGATCTATTATAGCCAACTGCGCTGAGCCATTATCAAACACATTTTCTATTTCATAAGGACCAAGCCACCATGTGGTTAGTTTACCTTGATTTTCTTTGTACCTAGAATCATAGAGCAGCGCCCAATCACCGGCAGAGAATTCCTTAGTTCGAATATGATTGTCATGCCATTTCTTCCTTTGCTGTTGGATAGTTTCAGTATGTTGTAGGGCAACTTTCCTTAGCTCATCCAATGCATTCAGCTATAGGAGGCGTTCCTTTTGAGCTTCAGAAATATCAATGTTAAGTTGGAGAGCAGTTCTTAAGGTCTTATGCTCAAATTCAATTGGCAACATGGCAGTCTTACCATAGAGTAACTCAAAAGGAGTAAACCCTGTAGTTGTTTTCCATGTTGTCCTATAGGCCCAGACTGCTTCAGTAAGGTGGTTGCTCCAATCCTTCTTGTGTAATTGGACTATTTTTGTAAGGATTGCCTCAATTTCTCTGTTGGTAACCTCTTCCTAACCATTGGCTTGAGGGTGATAGGGGCTAGACTTTCTGTGCCTAATCTTGTAATCATTTATCAATGCAGTGATTAAGTTGGATGTAAACTGAGCTCCTTGATCAGTAACAAGTTCCCTTGGGACTCCAAACCTTGTAAAAATCTACTCATATAGAAACTGAACAACTTTATTGTCACGGGCATGTGTCATTTCTTTCACTTCCACCCACTTGGTTACATAATCAGTACACACCAAAATGTATGATTTCCCATTGGATGGAGGATCAATAGGCCCAAAAAAATCCGTGCCCCATTTGTGAAACGAATTGACTACCACTTGTGGATGCAGGGGCATTTCATCAGACCTTGTTGGTCTCCCCATACGTTGACATCTGTCACATTTCCTGGTGTAGGCTGTTGCATCTTTGTGTAGTGTATGCTAATAATATCCTGTATTAAGAACTTTCATAGTTGTTCTCTTAGCTGCAAAGTGCCCTCCACATGGCTCATCATGACAGGCGTGCAAAATGTCATAGGTCTCATCTTCCCTCACACATCTTCTCATGACTTGGTCAGGTCCTGTATAAAATAAACAGTCTGTAATCCATGAAAATTTAAAACTTTTCTCAACCAACAATTGTCTTTCCTTTGGTGAGAAGTGTGCTGAAATTCTATTGGTTGCTAAATAATTTGTAATATCTGCATACCATGGGGTTCAAGCAACAATAAAAAATAGATGTTCATCAGGGAAACTATCATCAATTACCTCAGGAGTGTCAGGTGTAGGTGTTTGAAGTCTTGACAAGAAATCAACCACCACATTAGCTCGACCTGGCTTATCAATAACTGTGATATCAAATTCCTACAACAATAGGAGCCATCTTGCTAATTTGCTAGATATGGTAGACTTATTCATGAGGTACCTTATTGCTGCATGATCTGTATGAACAAATATTTGGTAACTAGTGACATAATGTCAAAACTTGTTCAGGGCATACACGACTGCTTGCAATTCTTTCTATGTGACAGTATAGTTTAATTCAGGGCCTTGAAGGTTTTTGCTAATGAAATATATGGCATGCTCAATGGAATTCTCTTTCTGTCCTAAAACTGCCCCTATGGCATAATCATAAGCATCTGTGTGTATATGAAAGGGCAGACTCCACTTCGGTCCTTGAAGAATAGGTGCCTGAGTAAGTAGGTTCTTAAGCTGCAGGGAAGATTTGTCACAACCCTCAGTCCAAGTAAATTTAGAATCCTTAGTCAATAAGGCATATAGTGGACTGGCTATCTTGCTGAAATCTTTGATGAATCTTCTATAATATCCAGCATGTCCTAGGAAGCTTCTAACATCCTTTTGTTTCATAGGTGTTGGAAAAGTTAGAATAACTTCTATTTGTGCAAGATCAACCTGAATTCCTGCTTGAGAGACATGATGGCCTAAAACAATTCCCTCTTGCATCATCATAAAGCATTTCTCACTATTCAAAGACAAATTTTGCTCTTGACATCTTTTTAACACTTTTTCCAAATTGGCTAATGCTTCATCATAAGTAACTCCATAAGTAGTGAAGTCATCCATGTAGATCTCCATAGAATCATGAGAAATGTCAGCAAAAATACTTATCACTGCCATTTGAAATGTTGCAGTTGCATTACACAGTCCAAAAGGTAAAACAAAGTAGGCAAAAGTACCCCATGGACTGGTAAAAGTTGTTTTGTCTTGATCTTCAGGGGTGATTCTAATTTGATTATAGCCACTATATCCATCTAAAAAGGAGAAATACTTTTTCCCAGACAATGAGTCTAGTACTTGGTCAACAAATGGTAGTGGAAAATGATCCTTTTTAGTTGTTGTGTTCAGCTCCCTGTAGTCTACACAAACTCTCCATTTTCCTCCTTTTTTAGGGACAATCACCAGTGGAGATATCCATTGACTGTCTGAAATTGGGTAGATGAAACCAACATCAAGCAATTTTGAAGCTTTGTTTTAACTATTTCCCTAAGTGTTGGATTTATCCTTCTTTGAGGCTGCCTAACAGGTAAACAATCTTCCTTAATATAGATCCTATGAGTACATAGCTGAGGATCTATTCCCTTCATATCCCCATAGTCCCATGCAAAAGCTCTGTGTTGATCTTGCAGCATTGTGACTAGGGCAGCTTGTTGAGATTGAGGCAACTTATTATTGATGTTCAGACAGTGGCCTGAAGACACTTCTACTTGCTTGGTAAGATCATTCATGGAGGTTGCTGATAAAGGTGGTGTTTGTATTTCATGTGGAAGCAAGTTATGATAAACTGCAGGAGATTCAAGTGACAGACTCTCAGAATTCAGTTGCTACAGGAAACACTGCTGAAGATAGCTATCTGCAGCAAATGGGCTACTCGGATCAGGGTTGGACTGCAAAATGTGCAAAAGCAGGTCATCCTCACTCTGAAGCTGGGAAAACAGATTAGTTTGCAGCATCATTAGCTGAGCCAATGAATTGACTTCCTTAGTTTCCTCTCCCAAATCTGGCCAAATTGGTTGAGACAAGTCTGGCTGAGGCAGGGCAAGTGGATATAAAGCCAATTTCTTTCTTGACTGACCATCAGAAATTGTCATGTCTCCTAAACGACATCTTATAAAAGCATCACCTGTGGCTAACCATGGTCTACCTAGGATGATAGGATAGCCTCCCAAAGTTGCCTTAGTGGACAATATTGTGAAATCTGATGGATATTCCCAAGATTCAAGGATGACAATAACATCTTCTACCATTCCATCAAGTTTTACTGTGGAACTATCAGCAAGCTGTAGGACGGTAGGTGTAAACCGAATGTTTAAGATATTCAAATACTCTATTGTATTCTTGGTCATTACATTGATGGCTGCACCAAGGTCAATCAAAACATTCTTTACTATTTGGCCATTAATTTTTATTTGTACCACAGAACTCCCAGGGTCAGTATATTTTGGAATGACTATCTTCCCCAACATAATATCTGCTAATTATCCTAGAACATGGATAGTTTGGGGATCCTTTTTCTTTCTTCCTGGTTTCTTTAAACATGCCTCCTTAATGGATTTTCCATAAATTGAGACATATTTAATGGTTTGAAAGAGGGGGATTTGAATGTGTACATTCTTTAGCTGATCCAAAATATCAAAGGTAGACTCTTCCATAGACTTTGATGTAGTAATTTGCAATCTCTGAGGAAAAGGCGGTTTAGCCTGATGCTGCAGGACAAGCTCCTTAGAGATAGTATCTGACACAGGTATATGTTCTGCAGGATCAGTCGGTTGTTTAGAGGTAGAGTCTGAAATCTCTGTAATGACAGGTAGGTGTGGAGCAGGGAGAGTGGTTCCAGATCTGAAATGGATATCATGAATATTCAGGGCATAAGCTGGATACTGATTGGCTTCTACAAAATACATAGGCTATTGTTGCTGCTGCTGCTTATTATTAGGATTTGGCAATGGTTGAGCAGGCATAGGCGTTTGTTTTGGAGGGCCAATATTTGTGTAAGAATTGGCTATGAAGGTAGCCACCCAAGATCTAGAGGCCTAATAGAAAGCACAAAAGAGAGAGATAGAATATGACAAGAATAAACTGTATTCAATGTCAATAATATGAGATGCAATACAATCATTACATAGGAGACCCCTTGGTTATATAGCCAAGATGAAAACATAGAAGGGCATAAGATTATGACAAGTGTCATAATCTTATGACAAGTGTCATAATCTTATGACAAGTGTCATAATATTATGACATGAGACAACAATGAAGAGTTATCATTCCACCTAAAGTGGAAAAGGATAATGTGATAATCTCCACAAAAGGTGGATCACCCACAAAAGGTGGAGAGATATCACATGTGTGTCCACAAAAGGTGGAAGTGATGAGGTAATGACATGTCAAGTCCACCAAAGGTGGAAAATCTCCAACAACCTCCTATGTGGTCCCTAAGTAAACTTAACTAAGGTGTACTCATGACCTAGGACAAGGTACAACATTTAATTACACCAACACCCCCCTTAAGTGCAACTTAGGGAGAATGTACACAAAATAAAACAATGCAAGATGGGTCCCGGCTACTAGGCCATTTTAGGTACCCATGTACAAATGCAATGAAATCTCTCACAAGTGGAGTAAAGATAGAAAAACCCAGTGGGAAAAAACTACCCCCCAAAAGAGAGATGAGATACAAAAGCCTATGAACATGGCATGAGAAGGAAAAAACCCCATGTGAGGAAAAAGTCCCCCCCATACAAGAGAAGAAGAGAGACAAGGTAGCCCCCCCTCAATGTACAATGATTACCCATGGAAGATGCTCGAGAAGGAATGAAGAAGCTGCTCCAAAACTGTTGAACAACGTTCCTCCCCTTAGGAAGAAACAATACCAAAGGTGTATGAACGAAGTCTCCCCAATCCACAAGTGAAGTTGGAAGAACCCTCAAAATGTAAGAAGTCTTTGAAATCTGCTCAAAGTTCCCTGTGTTGATGCTGAAAGATGCCTTTCCCAAACCATGTGAAGCTGCAATGTAGTCACCTCCTGGAATCTGTGAGAAACCCTTTGCAACAACACTTTGATCGGCTAAAAAAGACAAATCAAGATCTAGCAAGGATGAAGGTAGACCAAACTCCAAAGACGATGTCTCGTCAAGAGAGAAAGTGGCCTCCTCCAACTGTTGTACACATGCATCCACAATCACATCAACCTCGAAAGACTGATCATGTAGAGGAGGGTCAGAGTGTTCCCTCGCAACAACTGAAGAAGAATCACCTTCATCAAAGAGAAGATGTAAGTAATCATATGTGTCTCCCAAGTCTGCAATGTAGGACTCCATAAACAAACTGCCAATGTCTGTCAAGTAGTCATCCCATGAAGCTGTTGCTGGAAGACAAGGTATCCACTGTTGCACTGAATCACAAGGCACTGAAACTGTCGGAACACAAGTATCATCAGGTACATCAGTCAATGTAGGAGATGGAGTATCAACAATAGGTTCAAGAACCTCAGGAGTAGAGAGCACTCCAAGATTCAAGTAACCATACTCGATCTCATCAAGTTTGTCCACACTAGGGTGAACCGAATCATCAATAGGAGAAAAATATGAGAAGGTGTAGAACCGAGAACGATTATCAACCTCCCCAACTGCAACAAGAGCCTTGCTACACAAATCTCGAACAATGACAGAATCTGGTGTGAACTCTACACTCTTTCCTGAACCACTATGTGTAATCTGATAGATGGAAAGGATGTTCCTCGACAAAGTAGGCACACATAGAACATCATTAAATGCTCCACCTTCAACGTCAATAGAACTCTTCCCACAAACTTCCAAAGATGTGTTGTTGGCCATCAAAATGGGTGGTGATGAAAAAGAATAAAATGAAGAGTACATATCCTTGGACGAAGTCATATGATGCGAAGCTCCTGAATCAAGGATCCACCTATCTGAATTGGAATCTGCAAAAGCAAGAAATGCTTGCCCCTTATGTTTCTCATATTGTGATGAAGAAGAAGGAGATGAGCTTGATCTTGTTGCCATGAGAGTTGTTCCTTTTCCCTTAGAAGAAGAGGAAGGGGATGAATCCTTCTCTTGATATGCAGCTAGCGAGTTGATGTTGTTCTTCTTAAGGATGTGTTTCAACTCATCAATTTGCTTAACATGACATCGATGCTCTTCATGACCAATCTTTTTGCAATATGCACATGTTGGTTGCTCCCTCTTGCTTGAATTGTTGTACTTATTTGAAGAAGATGAAGTTGAGCTTTGTTGTGGAGGAGTGGATTGTTTGTTCTCTCCTTGTGGCTTTGGTGAAGATTGCTTTTGGTCCTTCCCTTTGCCTTGCTTATTGTTTCCATGATTGACCACCAATGCTTTTGAAGTTGAAGACTTGAGAATGCCCATTTTCATCAACTTATTTTGCTCAAGAATCAAAAGATCTGTGAGAGCCTCAAAAGATGGTGTTGTGAAGTTACTTATTGTCAATCTTTGAGTTTGAAAACTTGAAACAAAGGCTGCATACTCAACTGGAAGTTTATCCAACAAGTTGAAGACCAATTGATCATCCTCTTTCTCAATACCACAATCTTTTAGTTGTGCTCTTAGTTCATTTTCCTTAGTGACATAATCCTGAATTGTATCAAAATCCTTGGGATCAAGACTTAAGAGATCATGTTCAAGTTTGTATCCCTTAACCTTATCAACCTTGCCATACAATGCATCAAGCTTATCCCAAGCTTCCTTGGCTGTAGTACATTTATCAACATGAAAAATGAGATCATCTGAAATGAACTTTCTTAGTGTACCCAATGCCATAGAAGTTTTAGTGAGCCAATCCATATATGTAACTGGATCTGCCTTAGGATCTGAAGGTGCAGTTATGGTTCCATCAATGTAGTAAATTAAACCTTTTTCCATTAGTTTACTCCATGCACGTACTTTCCATGTACCATAATTATGTGCAGTTAAGAGTGGAACTTTAGATGAACCCATGTTGGAATGAAAGAGCACAAGAGAGAAAATATGAACAATCATACAAGATACACCCCCCAAAATCACTCAATCAAAGTACCCCCCCACAAATAGATGATTTTGACACTTTATAATGTAGTGCGTGTACAATAGGCCACTTGCAACTTGGCTAAGTGGGCTTATGATTTCTGATTTACAACTTACCAATAAAGAGGCTGATAATATACTAGAACAAATAAACAAAGAACTAGATTTAGATCTATGCAATACAAGTGCCAAATAGGCCAAAAAAGACCATATGCTGAAAGTACAAAATCCACTCAAGATCGCTTCAAACTGATTGCAGATTCAAGAAGTAGATGAAAAATCATGCACTTTCAAAAAAAAGGCACCTAAAAAGGAGTTTGTATGAGCCTGAACGAAGCCTCTGAAGTTGCAAAAACGGTGACAAGACAAGTACAGTGTTGAGAAACTGAAAATTATGGAAAATTTGTCCAACAAAATTAGAAACCGAGTACACCACTACGAAGTACATGAAAAATTATCCCAAATAAAAAAAAATTGCTCAAAAAAAGGAGCAAAAATGAGCAAGATATGAAGCTCTGAAGTCGGACTACAAAATCAAAAACTTCATTGGAGAGGGGGGCTGAAAAATTGAAAATCCCTACCGACGTCATGCTAACATCATCATCCGAGTGGCTTAAATTTGACGGTTTTCTGACCGTTGAGAGAAGGAATAGTCTAAAATTGACGGCCATCAGCCTGTCATGCCGCCGTCACTCCACTGCCGGAATATTGTGCCGGAATATGCAATTTTGCCAATGGAATATTCTCTTCGTTTGAAATTCGCCGCCAAATTTATGTGTTGTTGGATTTTTACTTTTCGCCTCCCAAAATTTTCTGCCGGTCGATTGACTATACCGCCTGCCGTCGCCGGTGGTTGACTGGAGGAGGGGCCTGCGGGTATTGGGTGGGGCCGACTGCCAGACCACGAGTACGGTCTGCGAACTGTACAGTCCGCAGACTGTACTATAGATTTTTTCATTTTATTTTATTTTATATTTATTTTTTTGAATTTTGAATTTATAAAATTAAAAAAAAAAAATACAATTTTGATTTACAAAAAATTGAAACACCCCAAATACAATTTTAATTGGTTTCAAAATCTTCAAAAATTTTTTCAAATAAATCGATTTTTTTTTCTTTGAAATATAGAAAAATAAATTTTACAATGGAGAAATTGAAAATTTTATAAAAAAAATTTCAAAAATTTTCAACTAATTTTTGCAAGACTATTGAAAAAATTTAGAAAATTGAAAAATACCCAAATTGGCAAAATTTTCAGATCTGGAGCTCCCGATATCCGATTTCGACGAAACGAAAGGCAATCTTGACTGAAAAAAATCTCCCGAACTCAATGGTGGGCTCAGATTTGGCGTAGGATGCTCCAAAATGCTGCTGCAACATAATGCCAAAAATGGAATCCTCCAAGAATCTCTCCAAATGACTAACGAAAGGCACTCCAAAAGCTCTGATACCATGTAAGAATTGGCTATGAAGGTAGCCACCCAAGATTTAGAGGCCTAATAGAAAGCACAAAAGAGAGAGATAGAATATGACAAGAATAAACTGTATTCAATGTCAATAATATGAGATGCAGTACAATCATTACATAGGAGACCCCTTGGTTATATAGCCAAGGTGAGAACATAGAAGGGCATAAGATTATGACAAGTGCCATAATCTTATGACATGAGACAACAATGAAGAGTTATCACTCCACCTAAAGTGGAAAAGGATAATGTGATAACCTCCACAAAAGGTGGATCACCCACAAAAGGTGGAAGTGATGAGGTAATGACATGTCAAGTCCACCAAAGGTGGAAAATCTCCAACAACCTCCTATGTGGTCCCTAAGTAAACTTAACTAAGGTGTAATCATGACCTAGGACAAGGTACAACATTTAATTACACCAACAATTTGCTACAGGTGTTGCAGGAGGTGGCATGAGAGCCGGAGGTTGTGGCTGTTGAAGCTGCAGGGAGGCAGGGGATTGGTTCTGCCATTGCTATGGACTTCTCCATTGAGGGTTCTACTGCCAGTTACTTGGGGGTGGAGTCCATTGTCCTTGTGGCTACTGCCAACCTCCTTGAGGAGATTGCCATTGAGGACTCTGATAACTAGGCCAGTGAGGTTGAGAAGTATTCCAAGGAGGTGATGGGCCATATGTAGGTTGCCACTGGTTATTGTAATTAGAATAAGGATTACCAAAAGTCAAAGGATCTTGAAGCATACCTTGTCTTTGAGCCCATGGTCGCCTTTGTGCGATGAAGAATACTTGGTCATCATCACTCTCTACCATCTTAAAGTCAGTAGGTAACTGCTTAGCCTCTAGGTTAGCCACCATCTTACATCTGCAGTCTCGTTTCTTCTATCTACAATGTGGACATAAATCAACCAAGATTGCTTCAGCTTCCTCATGTTTCTTCCTAGCTTGCATAGTATCCAACTGTGTAGCCATGTTGTTTATCATATCCTGCTTGAAATCAGAGAGCAAATTTGTGATCTCCATCCATGAAACTCCATTAATAGAAGACTTTCCCACTGTGGCCTGATGACCTCTACCCTTCTTAACAATTGCTCGAGAGTAGTTGAGACATATTTTCTTGATATCATCCCAAGGCAGTTGGGTTATATCTCCTCCTCCCATTAGGTCTAGGACATCTATACAGGTATCACTGATTCCCCTTAGAAAAAGTAGTTTCTGAGATTCTTCATTGAGAGTATGGTCTGAATTCTTTTTCAGGGAAAACAAGAATCTTGAGATATAGTCTTCTAGACTTTCATCCTCCTTTTGTTGAATTCTAAATATATCATCTCCCTTACTACCACTCTTACAATATTCCTTGTACTTCTCAAGAAATTTTGTTTGCATGACTGCCCAACTATCAACAACACCTCTTCCCAAACTCATAAACCATCTAAGAGCTCCTTCCTTCAAAGTAGAAGGAAACAACTTCAGCCTGTGAGCATCTGAAGTGTAATCATAGCTACGACAGAGGATGTCAAACTCAAACAAGAAAGTGTCTGGGTCTTCTGTAACTAGTTCATAGAACTTGGGAAGCAATGAAGAAGGAATATTTTTAAGGTTATCATTATCTTGCTGAGCAATGATGGGGAACTCAAAAGCAGGAGGTTGATTAGGTGGATTTCGTTCCATATTTGCTTGATGGAGTATCATAGCAAATGGATTTTCTTCAGGTTCTTCGTCAGCTAGGTCAAATGGCAATTCAACAAATAGGTTTTCAGCAAATGGATTGATATATTGGTCTCCTTCTTCCTCAAATAGATTATAAGCTGGTTCATGATTGTTATCAATGAATGGAAGGTCAGGGAGGAATCTTCCCAGAGCGTCTCTTCTTCTATGCATGCAATAGAATGAATGGTGACTTGAAGGAATTTGAAAATGCTTGAATAACAGACTAAACTACTGCTAACAATGACTTATGACAGGTTCTTAGCTTGACACCATCCCTGGAAACGGCGCCAAAAATGGTCGCGCCCACAAAAGGATATAAAAGTCACGGAAAATCCTAACCTGAGAATTGGACATTCCAGCAAGCGACTAACATCTTCTTATGGTCGTTCATTTACTTTGTCAAACCAGGGAACGTATACTTGAAATGGAGCGGCACTATATGTGCACTAAGAACCGGTTTTAGTCACGATTTACCAGAAATAAATGCGTGAAAGAAATTCTACATTTGCTACAGGAATGTAATGCGAAGTCTTCTAAACTTATTAAAAGCAGAAACCATAACAACTATAACTGAGAAAAAAACTATGAACTGACCCTATGCTGCAGGAACAAACACAGGGATGGATTCCTGATGCTGTAGGAACAATATAAGACTGAGTTTGCACTGAAACTTCAAGAACAAAATCTAACTTATGATCAACAGAAAATAAACGACTAAATAACTAACTACAGATACTTACTAAGTGGGCCCCCTTAGCAAGCATCAACTAATTATGCAAGAATTGAACTCAAAACCTCATCAACTTTTATTCATAAACTCAAAATGATATACATTGTTCTGCTCATATGAAAACTAACACAAAACTCTATCTCTTATCATAATATTAACTCTTACATATTCTGCTTCTTATTATCATACTAACTCTTACATGCTATGCATGCTCACTCAAGCAGGAGGAGCACTTATTTAAACCAGAAAAGCAACTAACTACCTAACTCAACATAGAAAGACGTGGACATAAATGAATCCTAAAATCGAGGAATAGACTTCTCATAAATAAAAACATATCTGTTCAACACGATCTAGATAATTTAACATTCCACTCTTTCCAGATTAATAATCATTTAAGTTTCTTCCCAACGACCCGGATAGAGAGTCTTCACTGGAACAACTTCCCCGACACCGTGCTACAAATGGACTTTACTGCAAAGCCGAAGTCTGATGCGCTTGACTCGTTCATGCTCCCTTCAACAACCTGCGATGCACAAGGCGACAGAGGCGAAAGAAAGAATTTGTGGAAAACAACACGATACATTCATTAATCATATATTAAATCTATCCCATTATTAAAAAACCATATGCATTATATCAGTCACTCGGGAAGTCAAAACAGGGTAATTAATAAGATACATGAAGATGTTAGGCTACAGGAATGTAGGAATGTATTGCTATAGGATACTACCCATTTTAGATAAAAGGTCTTTAATAAAAGAGTTAAAACATCCATTAGCAGTAAAAGTAGAGATATTAAAAATACATCATGATACTCAAATTATGAGCATATCCTGAGCTCATCACAACTAACAATACAAAGGATAATAGAAATGTATTGAGGGAGTACCACTTTTACATTAGTGATGATCACACACATTCTTTAGAGTTCGTGCAAGCTTGTTTTCAGTTGTTCTATAGTTATTTGGCTAGGAGGGGCATAACATACAGTCGACATATAATATGGTCGAATAATTGTGCATCGCAGTTCAAGAAATCATGAATGTTCTATTGGTTGAGCAAGATGCATGTTATTACAGGTGTTCAACATATGCGAAACTTTTGTGAGGTTGGGCATGAAAATGGGAAGCATTATGGTGCAAGAGCATGTATCAAAAGAGTATTAACATGAGAAGAGTTAAAGTATAAAGACAATGCAAAGTCGACAAAAGTAAAATCAATCATCGAGTGGTGTAATGCTTTGATGGGTCCAGGTAATGAAGGTAAGTCTTCAATTTGTCATTTTTTTTGGTTGATAAATGATACTAACATTGCACCATATGAGGATTGTTGTACACTGTCAGGATCAAGTGAGCTACACTCTTTCCTTAAATGTAGGTTCATGGAGTATCCATACGCGGAAGATTGCATGCTTTTTTTCTTCATATACAATTCAAGTCTGGAATAAGTGTGAGTCAAAGGAGTGGGTTGACGAATGGTGGTTTAGTTATCTTAACCCACTTCACATGTATCAGCGTCTGACAACATTAGAATTGACATAGATGGAATCATCAATTGAAATTGACCACATATTAGATCTAGTTCAACTAGGTAATATATCTATTTGCATAGTTTTTGAAATTCCTATTGTTATCTTACTTTGTAGTGTATTTGTAATATTGACTAATTTCATCTAATTTTTTGTACACATCAATGTAGGGCATGTTTATGTAGTTATTGCAGATGAAGACAACAAATAGGGAACACATTATTACTTGTGTCATTGTGTTGAGGAAAAAAATAAATTGGAGGACCCTATTATAGATGGAGAAAACATCGAATACCCTACAGGCTCAATGGTTTTCATTGGAGCATGGCTTAGAAGGTATCCACATAAGAGTGTTAATGTTTGGTTGTTTTAGGACTTTGAAACACATCGGAAGATTCTTCATTACTCGAACCTTGTTGTGGCATCCAATGTTCATTTGATCAAATGTGGGGGTATACCTTTGAACAAGACCTTGTGGAAGGTGCGTGAATATAACCATGAGGCAATACTTGACACAATAAAGAGTAGAGCAAACCTGGATAGTTCGTTGGATTAATTTTTAAGTAAGCACATTAATTTGTATTAAAATTTAGAGGATGCACATCGAGATTAGTTGATAGTTAGACCTTTCATTTCTATATTTCAAGTTTACATATGTTTTGGTTTGAAGTTTACATATGATTATTGGTTCGAAGTTGTCAATGTGGTAGCAATGACAAGGTGGTGAGTTGTTTGAAAAAATGCCTCAAAGAAATGGGGTCTCCTGGCACCAGGAGACCCCATTTCTTTGAGGCATTTTTTCAAACAACTCACTACCTTGTTTATGCTACCACATTGAAAATTTGACAATCTCACCACATTGTCAATGCAGTAGCAATGACAAGGTAGTGAACTATTTGAAAAAATGCCTCAAAGAAATGGGGTCTCCTCATTGCTACCACATTGACAATTTGACAAGCTCACTACATTGTCAATGTAGTAACAATGACAAGGTAGTGAGTTGTTTAAAAAGATGCCTCAAAGAAATGGGGTCTCCTAGTGATGAGCATCACCAGTACCACTAGGAGACCCCATTTCTTTGAGGCATTTTTTCAAATAGCTCACTATCTTGTCTATGCTATCGCATTGACAATTTGACAAGCTCACTACATTGTCAATGTGGTAGCAATGGCAAGGTAGTGAGATTGAAAAAAATTCTCAAAGAAATGGGGTCTTCTGGTGATGAACGTCTCCCAACTAGTGATGTATGTCTCTTGGGAAACGTACATCACCAAAAGACCCCATTTCTTTGAGGCATTTTTTCAAAAATCTCACTACTTTGTCATTACTACCGCATTGACAATGTAGTGAGCATTGTAAGAAAAAATATGGTATAGAAATTAGTCAAAGAGGGAAAATAGAATAAATTTGACCATCTTACAAGAAGTATCAAACAACTAATTATTGGACATTATTACCCATTATTACCATGAGACCCCATGAGTTGTTGTCATAATCACAATCATAAGTATCATTAGCATGTGCCATTGTCACTCTAGGTTAGCATTACTATTTGAAAAAATGCCTCAAAGAAATGGGGTCTTCTGGTGATGTACGTACATCACCAGAAGACCCCATTTCTTTGAGGCATTTTTTCAAACAGCTCACTACCTAGTCATTGCTACCGCATTGAGAAGGTAGTGAGCATTATACAAAAAAATATGGTATAGAAATCAATCAAAGAGGGAAAATAGAATAAATTTGGCCATGCTACAAGAGGTATCAAATAGTTTATTATTGGACATTATCACCCATTATCATTGTTAAATATCCAAATTTTCACCCTTGTCAAGTTGTGGACTCTACAAATTTGGAGCAACATGGGACTACTTTCAAACTGTGGGTATCCTATTGTGAAATTAGACCTCCAGATTATGGGTTGGCTCCCCCTTTTGGTGTCACCTAAAATATTTCTAAACTAATGGTTTCCCGAGGAAAGAGTAAAAGGGTAACATGAAAATGAAACTTAACTAAAAACTTTTAAAAAGGTGATTCACCAAACTAACTAAGACCTACAAATAACTTGCACACAATTTTATCAATGACTCAGCTTATCTTAACACATCTCAAATACTTTTATATATCAATGCATAAGTGTTTTGCAAGGAGGCTTGGTTCTCTTAACATTTATGAAGGAAAGGAAAACTTTCACAACTAAAAAGACTATTTGAACCACCACACAACTTACAACCTGCATAAATATATGTTCATTCTACCTAAAGGTGCTAAAGTGAGACAAACATGAAGGAGTTACCAAAACTCACAAGAACATTCATCAATCACCACACTGCACACAATGAGATAGCTTCAAAGAAGGTCAACACTGAATTTCATTAATAAAAATGGTGTTACATACTGCTATACATGTCTAATATTGAGTCACAATGTTGTCCTCTGCCTGAAAAAAGCTCCAAAGTAAACCACGAAAGAAATAAATAACTCACTTCAACAACATAGTTTGAAGTTACTTAAGCAAAAATTTCAAACAACTACATCACACAATTCCATCTAGAAGATTCTAGTCGGATGCAGCAAAAAAGGCCAAAAAGAACCTTCTAAAATCACTCCAAATTGTCCTCCAAATGAAGCAAGGTCAATCCAAGACCCTAGTCACACCAAAAGTGTAACAAAACTACCTCCAAATAGCCCATTCCCTCCAAAAATAGTCAAAGACAACCTCACACACCTTTTCCATGTTGGCTAGTCATCATTTTTGCTCACACATGTTTCAGCCAGTTTGACCCACACTTTTGGTGCTTTTTGCAAAGGCATAATACTCTATTTTTCATTTAAGATAATAATTTGATTAAGTGACTTATAATAACATCACTTAATTAAACTATTTTATATTTCAGAAAACAAATGCAAAACAACAAGAGGCCCCACCATTCCTTGAAACACATCAACATTTTGCATTATAAATGACATCAAATCAAGTGATTTATAAACACATCACTTTAAATAATGTTTTACAATTCAGAATAAATGCAATAATAAT
Organism: Sequoia sempervirens; assembly: GCA_007258455.2. Taxonomy (NCBI): domain Eukaryota; kingdom Viridiplantae; phylum Streptophyta; class Pinopsida; order Cupressales; family Cupressaceae; genus Sequoia; species Sequoia sempervirens. Next base: position 173,046,644 of record VDFB02000002.1, read on the forward strand.
AATAAATTCCCCTACCATTCCTCAAGGCTTGCAAACATCAAACCTATCTCAATCTCCTCTCAAGGCATTACTCACCATTATTTGAAATGACATTCACAATTAAGTGATTTATGCTTTATTAAAATGCCACACATTTTGAGACCCATAGAAAGTAGGGGTTGGCCTAATGCAAGTCTTGAAGAATTTTATGCAAGGTGATGAGTTTGAAAATAAAACACCAAGTCTTTCAATGAATTGCAATTTCAAGGAGGCATGAAAACACTAAGGCATAGGACTTCATTTCCTAGCCCATATAACACATTAGATTGTGTTTTGCAATTTTTAAAACAAAGATAAAAATACCTTTGGTTGGCTTCAATAGGGATTTTAAGCCTAACACAAAACAATGGAAGATTTGCAAAAGTCACTCATTTTTTCCATTGAACCTTCATGAAGAGTTTGCTCTGCCACCATGGGGTTTCAAGGATAGAGCTCTACAGATGGTTTTGTGGCCGATTTTGAGTGATTTTTCTCATGGAAACCACTGGAAAAAGAGGTAAATGTTGTTCTTTTAACAAATCTGGATTTTTTTCTCCATTTGGAAGCCACTCGAGTTGTCAATGTCATGGCCAAATACATGTTATTGATGCATTTTTAACTCTATTCTCTCTATGGGTTATTGCTTGCTCCTAGTCGCCATGGAAGTGATCTTTTGAAGCTTAACAGTGGCATTAATAACTTGCTCATTTAATGAAAATGAAAACTCGAGCTTAGGTAAGCTC
>VDFB02000002.1:173047504-173107695 GCA_007258455.2 Sequoia sempervirens
ACCCTTGATTATTTTCTTGATCCATGTGATCATTGATTCTCATCCATTGAAGAGAATCCTTGATCCATGTTTGATCTTTCCTCCAATTTTGACCATTGATTAAATCTTAACCCTTCATTTCTCATTTGTCCTATAAATAGGTCACTATTTGGAGACAAATGGATCCATTTTTTAAGAGAAAACTTATGCTATTAAAATCACTTTCACTTGCACTCATATTTGGCATCCTTTTAGCTTAATTTACTTGCATCATTAGCTTAAAGCATCCATTAATGGCTTCCATGATAACATAGGTGCATACATTTAGCATATTTTGTAATTAGGGTTTTAATCTTTTGAAACTTGCATACATTTAGAGTAGATTTGCATACACCCATATCGATCATCTTAACATTCATCATATTAATTTAGTATTTAAATCATGTTTTATCACACATCTTTCATCAGTTTCGTTGATTCTCTTCAATAGAATCGATGAAAACAAGCTCATTATCCAAGGGATTGGGAAAGGGTTGCAATTCCACATCAATGCGACACCACTCCCCCAATAGGATAAGTTTCAATGGATTAGAATAGGTGTTTTTGAAGCTTTCATGATTTAATATGTTAATTTTAATGAATTCTTAGTTTAGTTTATATTGGACGATCTTATTGAGATTGATATATAGTGGATTAAATATGCCTCGAATTCATATGGATTGGGTGTAGTTAACCTATACTCTGTCACTGGTCACACATACATCTATTTTTGTGAGATTTGGGTGATTTGTAGCCTTTTGGTAATATTGGACGCTTTTTTTAGCATTTCTAGAGAGTCCATAAGGTTTGAGAAAGTCAAGATTGACTTTTATTTCACCAAAATCAAAGATTGGAGGATACAGTAAAAAAATCGGAGTTAAAAACTTGATTTTTTTACTGAAGCCATTTCATTTTGGCTTCAAAAATTTGGCTTTCACTCATTTCTAAGAAAAATAATTTCTGAATTTTATTCCCAGGGCTGAAAAACCATCTCGGTAGTCATTAATTTTTGCATACAATTGATAAATTTTCAGAAATCAAATCAAAAGAAGGCATGAGTCGTTCATCACAGGCAGATTTTGCATCTTTCTTCAAAAGTGCATAAATTTTGCCTCGGGTGTCAAATTTTCACAAATAAATACTTGACAGAAAGCTAGAAATGAGCACTTTCCATCATGAAAACTTCTACCTTTTTCTATCAAATATTGTAGGTTGAATCTGCTGCATTTTTTTTATCTTCAATAGGTCATATCTTTGACTTTTGTAATCTATTTTTCAAAAATGAAAAGGTGTTAGAAAGATATTGAAGAGTAAAAAGAATAGCTACAAGCTTATTTTTTTAGATTTTTATTTGAAAATTAATTTGTATCAAATATTATAATTTTGGCCACTAAGGGCCTTAAAAGTCTTGTAAAAGCACTAATCATAAAATGCCAACATTGTAATAAATGGGGGGTGAGTTTTGAGACTAGTGGAAAGGGGGAGTGTCTCGTGTGTCTTTTTTCGTTGTACTTTTCCTTCTTCTTTGCAATTTTATTTTCTACTCTCATGGATGCATCTACAATTCTTGTTTTAACACCATATAATTATCTTGAATATATCTTAAAAGACATGGATATCATCATGTAACAATAGGACTTGAAACTGAACCACAAGATGATGCAGAAAGATTAAATGGTTTAAAAAATGTGATGAAGCTTTTGATACTTTGTGTATGTCAGCATGTCCAAACCTACTTTTTCATATTAAGTCTACTAAAACACCAAATGAAGTGTGGACCACTTTGGAAACACTCTTTGGTAAGCAAGATGAGTTAAGAGGTCATTAATTGGAGAATGAACTCATAATTTGAGTCCTTAAAATTTTGACACCATACAGGACTTCTTCACAAAATTCAAAGTTGTTAGATTGCTATTAGAACAGTGTGGAATCAAGAAGGATGATAAGCAATTGATCTTGAGTATTCTTTCTAAGCTTGGTCTTAATTACTTTGTATTTGTTTCTACATTCTATGCTACAAAATGTGCCCTAGGTTCCACATATAAAATTCCTTCTCTAGATGAGTTTATTGCAGAAATCACTAGGGAGCATGAAAAAATTGGTTCTAATAGGAAAAATTAAACCCTCTAATTCACATTCCTTGGCTATTAATCAGGGCATAAAATAACACAAAGGGTCTAATAAGCAAGATAAGAAGCAAAAGAACTAAGGAGAGAAGAAAGATCAGAAATTTGCAACTTCAAAAGTAGATAGTCAAACCTCTTCATCAAAAGGTGAACAACCTAAGAAGGATAAGGTCAAGTGTTCTTATTGTAAGAGGCCTGGCCATGATGAACATAAATTTTTAAGGAAATAAATTGACCACCTTTCACATATTCTAGAAAAGAACAATATCAAGGTGTTTGATTCAATCAAACAGAGTTCATCAAAAGGTTCTTCTAAGGACATAAACAAAAGTAAGGGGAAAGGAAAGGGAAAGAACCAAGTTTTTGTTCCTTCACAACTAGAGTCTTGGATCATTGACTTGGGTGCTTCACACCACATGGCCTCATTGGAGGATAATTTTACCTCTTTGGAGCCATGTTCTATGCCTACCATACTCATGGGTGATGACACTCTTTTTGAAGTGCATGGGAGAGGGTCTGACAATGTGGGTGAAGGGACATTTGAGGATGTTATTTGTGTTCCATCTTTGTCAACTAATCTCCTATTTTTTCATCAGATCACTCACACTAGTTCTGGAAAGCAATTTGAGTTCACTCCAGATACAATGGTAATCAGTGAAATGCATAATGAGTCTATAGTTGTTGTGGGAAAAGCATATAACCAGTCCAAACTATATAGGTTTTCTCAATTTGTTCCTAACTCTCCTTCAAAAACCTTACTCACTCATGTAGATGAGGTGAGTTTTTTATTGCATCAACAGTTTGGCCACTTGAACTATTGTTACTTGCAGTAGCTCGGTCAACATAACATGGTTTTAAGGTTGCCTTCTATTCAATTTTCTGATGGAGTTTTCCAGGGATGCATTCTTGGTAAGCATCCTAAGGAGAAATATGATAAAGGAAAAGCATGGAGAGCTACAAATTTATTGAATTTGGTACACAATAACTTGGCAGGACCATTTCCACAACCATCTTTCAATAGGGATCGATATGTTTTGACATTTATTGATGACTTTTCTAGATACACTTGGGTCTATTTTCTCAAACAAAATTTTGATGTCTTTGATCATTTTCTAGATTTCAAATCTTTTACAGAGAAACAATTTGGGAAGTTCATCAAAATTTTGCGTATAGATAATGGTGGAGAATATGTTAACAATCAATTTGAACAATTTTGTGCTTTAGAAGGTATCAACATGCAGCACATAGTTCCACACAGTCCTCAACAAAATACTGGGCAGAGGCCATCAACTAAGTGTGTTACATCCAGAACTAAGTTTCTCACAAAGCTATGAAGGGGGTAACTCCTTTTCGAGCTTGGACTGGTAAAAAACCCATAGTTAAGAACTTTCAAGTGTTTGGTTCTCTTGCATGGGCCCATATTCCAGCAGAGAAATGCAAGGCTATGGATCCACAGAGCAATCCTAGCATATTTGTTGGTTATCCAAATGATGTCAAAGGTTATAGGATTCTCCATCCCACCACTCATGAGTTGTTTATCGAGAAGAGTGTTCATTTTCAGGAGATCTCTTCCAGTTCTTCTCCTACCACTTCTCCATCCACTATCATATTGGAGAATTTGCATCATGATGGCAGTTCTTTAGAGGATCTTTATCCTCCTAATATTGATGAGGAGTCCTCTTCCTCCACTTCAGATGGTGATAGTGACGATGAGGATTCACATTCCTCTTCTAGTCATCATTTAGAGGTTGATGATTCTCCTCTAGATTCTCTAGACTCAACACCTCTTTAGTCTCAAAAGATATTGGAGTTAGTAGGTGATTGGTTTGGTGATCCATCAAACACAAGAAGAACGCAGCCACAATTTCAGCAAGCTCCACATCTCTTCATTACTTTAGCTTCTGATCCATAGTCTTTTCAAGAAGTTTTTGGTATTCTTGTGTGTGATGCTACAATGCAAGAAGAGTTCAATTCCTTAGAGAGGAATCACACATGGGATTTAGTCCCTCTTCCTAAGGGAAGAAAAAATGTTCGATGCAAGTGCATCTATCAGACTAAATTTGCAGCAGATGGGTCAGTTGACAAGCACAAGGCTTGCTTGGTAGCAAAAGGATTCTCCCAAGTTCATGGGATTGACTACTCTAAAACTTTTGCACCAATTGCTAAGATGAATTCCATCTGACTTGTCCTTGCTATAGCTGCAACACATCATTGGGAAGTTCATCAGATGGATGTGAAGAGTGTCTTTCTTCATGGTGACCTTCAAGAGGAAATCTACATGGAGCAGCCACATGAGTTTGTCCAAGATCCTTCACTTGTGTGCAAAATTTGAATTAATTTGAACTAGTATTAGTTCCACTTACATATATAATGATTTGCTTAATTTTATCATACAAATTCTACAAAATATAAACTAAATTCATAATTCTCTAAAAGAACGTATCCTTATTTTTAAAAATGGAATCAAATATTCCTTTCTTACTCCACTTCTAAAGTGAAATTATATATAGATGTTTTCATATTTGAATGGTAAATAGGAATACATATTATTCCTTGCATGTTGGTGGAGAAATAAAAATCTTTGAGCTACTTGGATTTTCCATATTTTTATCAATTTCTCTCATACTCAAGATTATAATTATTTCTTGTTGTTTAGCATGATCACTTCAACCTCAAACTAAATTGAATACAACTTTATGTTAGACTAATTTCCAGCATCTCCCTTCGAATTTGAGACATGGACTATTCGCCTCTCGTGGATCCACTTATCTCTCGCGTTTGTATCGGGTGTTAACAAGTCAATCTTTTGGTGCAATGGTAAACATGTTCCAACACTTTAATGACAGTGTTGTGTGAGAGAGAGATATATTACTTTCTTCATAAAGGTGACTATGATTGAAAGTCCCAAATACCTCACACCTTCTCTTTCATTGCTCGTGTGATCCTTTCCACCCACTCTTGCACCTCTTCATTCCCATATATTAAATTATTGCCACCATCTAGGTAATTTGTTTAGTTATAATATGGGATTATCTCACATCATTTATTAAATTTCAATAGCATTCTACACATATTAGTTAGATTTTGTAATGGATCTATTGACTTGAAATTTTTCATAATTCCTATGTATTTTGTATTAGATGTATGAATATGAGACCAATTTCCTATAGAAAAATTCTCTCAAAAGACTATTTGTGATGATTAAATCATTAATGTAATAATCTATTGACTTGATATTCCCATGTATTGCACAAGAAAGGAAAAATAAAATTATTAAATCTAAAGACATATACTTATAATTTGGTAAGGTCAAAACCTTATTATCTATAATTTGTAAAAAATTCCAAAAGCACCCACAATCTAGATCAAAATAAATTGAAGCACCAAAAATTCAATGTAATTCACAACATAAGAATGTGATGTTTATAATGATATTTTCTAAAATTTGAAATTCCTAATATTAGTCCCTTACCAGTTTATTTTATGGCTTGATCAAGTTGCACAAGGATAGGTACAACAAGATACAAAGATGATGTAGTAAGATGAAGGAAAACAAGATGTTTCAAGAGTGAAAAAGTGAAACTTTACTAGGGAACACGTATTTATTGTAGACACCTAAAGTATTCTCTAGTTAGCCACCACCTAACCCTAATCAATCAATTTCATCACCTAGCTTTAATCAACTAATTCCATCACCTAGTCCTAATCAACCAATTCCATCACCTAGTCCTAATTGACCAATATCATCATCTAATATATTCCCCTTCACCTAAATCCCACCACTTAATTAAAGAATCGTATTATTTAATTAATCACCTTTTCCATCTCCTCACAATAAATAAATAAATAACTCCCATATTTCACCTATTATCCATCTCACACATGTGGTTAAAAGAATTAAATATCATTATTTAATTGGGCCTATTTTCCCTCAACACATTCCAAGAATAAAGGGAACCTAATAAAACTTGTCCTTATAGTACCATTACTCTCTCAACACAATCTAAGAATAAAGGGAACCTAAGAAAACTTGTCCTTATGGTTCTCTTACTCTCTCAACACAATCCAAGAATATAGCCTTCTTAGGTGCACATGTCCCTTATTTTTCTCATGCTCACAATTACTAAATTTAGTAAGTTCATATTATCCATTCACAATCTAACAACCTCCATGTCCACCCTTCATCCTCTTCTTGATCTTAGGGAATTCCTCTCAACCATTCTCCACCCTTGATCTCATAATCAAATCATGACCATCCATTCCTCCTTCCAAAAGTCTATAAATTCAAGCACTCTATCCTTCAATCCTAATCAATTATCACTTATGCTAAGTACATGATGTCAAATTGGTATCTTCAAGCAAGGAGCATCCACACATCACTATTTGAGGAGAAAATAATTCAACAATGGAGGCTATGATAACATTTTAATTTAGTTTTTCATGTTATTGCTTTGTTTGTACTCTCTTGTTGAGCTCCATCTAAAGGTTTTGATTGTTTTGAAATAGGAACTTGCATGCTTATTTGTTTTTATTTGAGTTTCAAATCTTAGCATTACATTTTGGTGACTTCACTAAGAAGCACCCCCGTACTTCACTCCATTGACACATTTGTATGTCGTGTGGTGATTTATGACTAACTATTTTTACAAGCTTATGAGAAGGTTTTAGTTTTTGAAATTTCATGTGTGTTTGGGAGAAAAATGGACAATATTGTTGTGTCTGGAGCAACCAAGAGACAAAAAAATTTATATCACTTAATATTTTTTTGATTAAAATTTTTGAGGTGTTTGTAGGGCTATTTGAAGGTACATTCATATAAAATTCCATATGACTATATGAAAATCATACAATTTGTATCGTAGGATGATGTTGTACAAGTGTGCATGGCCTATTTGTGATGAATACACAAAGGGATGATAGCATATATAATCACACTTGTGGAAGGATATATATAAAAGAAGGTATATACATGTTGAAATTCAAAATTATATTAATATATGCATTTAGATAACCTAAATTGTCCTGACTAGTAAACAACACTAACTTTCACCCTTCTTCCCTAAATGATTAAATAATACATTATTATTTAATTATCATCAAATTTTATATTCGTCTATTAATTAAGTGATTTAACATTATTTAATTAATTCATCCCCAATCATCATTTACATCATAAAACCCTATTTTCCTCTATTAATTAAATAATCTTTAATTTATTTAATTAATTCACTATCTCATCATTTGTCTAATCTGTATTCCTCTTGATTAATTAAATAACATCAATTATTTAATTATATCACTAATTTACCCTATTCCCCTAAGTCAATTAAATTATTATTACGTAATAGTTTAATTAAATCACTTTCCCCCTTTCTAAATAGAATAATTAAATTAATTATTCAAGCATCATCAACAAGCAAATATAACTTTATTTGTAAAAGTCAAATATGAATTGCACGTTCAAACTCAAAAAGCTTAATTAATTAATTCAATTAATTAATTATCCTCACCCACTTTCATGATTGATAAAATTATGACCATTGATTGCTCACTCTGATTGGCTAACTGATTCATCTATTTCCTAACTAATCCATCTATTCTTCAATCCCACTTAAGGCTCAACTTGATTTCCTAAATTCCACAAATTAGGAAATATATTTCCTCTGATTGATAAATTAACATCCTTAATTGATTCATCATACAAGATAACTGAGCAATCTAATTCCTCTCAACATCTTTCAACCATTCATGATCAGGATTTTCTACTACATAATCCCGATCGTTCATCTCAAAACATATAATATATATAACAATCCTCTCCATCCTCAAAAATGATCTGACAATTGACATCTTTTGTGCAATGAAGTAATGTTGAATTTCCATTCGATTTCTTGAAAGCTTTTAACGCATCTTCGATGACCATCACACCACATTGGAGCTTTTGCAATGCATAAATGGAGGCTTTGCATTGATACAACGATCCAACATCATTGAAAATACACTTCAACACGAGATGGGTAACAATATGGTTGTTTGAATTCTTTTATTTGTTTTTTGTTTGTATTATCTTAGTTCATTGAATTCAGTAATCTTGTATTGTTCATTTCGTGAGTAATGGGTATGAACCTTAATCTTTATTTGAGTTAAATCTTGTTTAATTCGTTTACATTAATTTTCTTATGCTTCTTGATTTCCCCCTTATGACATTTGGCATGCCCATTGGGACCTTGGTCCTTGACATTAACATTTTCCTAAGTTTTCTTACACAGTTAAAGGTTTCAAAACGTGAATGTATTTTCTAGAAACGCTTTTGATTTTCAAAACACTAAAGTCTGAGAAACAGGTCCACTATTGCAAAAATGGGACGCTATCATTTTTTGAAGAACAACCGCTACTACAAAAATGGGCCGCTATCCTTTTTTGAAGAACGAACACTACTATAAAGATGGACCGCTATCATTTTTTGAAGAATGATCACTACTGCAAAAATGGGCCGCTATCATTTTTTGAAGAACGATTGCTACTACAAAAATGAGCCGCTATCATTTTCTGAAGAATGGTCGCTATTGCAAAAATGGGCCACTATCAATTTTTGAAGAACGATCACTACTGTAAGAACTAGTTGCTATCATTTTCTAAAGAACGTCTGCTACTACAAGAACGAGCCACTATTGTTTTTGAAGAACGACCACTACTGCAAAAACATGCCACTATTGTCATATCTTCAAACGACCATATCTTTATCATATGGAAGTATTTTTTAGTGCTTTTTAAAAAGAATGGGGTAGAATTTCATGCTCTTTTCAATGGTGCGGGTGGTTTTTAGTTTTTGTATAGTTAAATTTTCCATTGGTGCACCTAAATTTAAATTACATAGCAATTCGATTTATCTAATGCTAACAAGTGTTTATTTTGGGTGTTTTGAGATTGTTGACTTTATTTGTGTAGCTCATGCAGGAATATGCCAAACTTTACATCAAAAATGACTAACTATTTTATTGTAGAAAGGTGAACGGTCCAAGTCCAATTTTTTTAATAAAGCTTTCTTAGTTTAAATTAAAAAAATTCAATTTGGTGCTATAAAATTGAACCCCACAACTTGCACATTTCAATTTGGTGTTTTAAAATAAACTTTCAAAAGCTTTCATAGTTTAGATAAAAAAAATTGAATTGGTGCTTATAAATTGAACCCTACAACTTGCACATTTCAATTTGGTGTCTTAAAATGAACTTTCAAAAGGTTTCATAGATTAGAACAACACTTCATTTTGGTGTTCATAAAATGGAATGCTTTCTTTTGACCAAGCGCTTTCATTTTGTTGAAAAATGAATGATTTTTCTTTTGTTGACCACATTAAGACAAGATTATTAGAAACACTCAAGTTGGTGCTTAAAACTAGAAAAATAAATTGACTTGCACATTGCTATATAATTGCTTGAAATTCAGAACACTTCAATGGTGCACATAAAAAACAAATTGCTATCTTGTTCACACTTCATTCATTTTTCCTTTTTTTGGATAGCATCGCTCAAGGGGCTTAAAAAGAATATTACGATGAATTGTATGTTGTGTTTTCTATGTTTGACAAACTAGGTGTCTATTCTCTCCCCTCGGATCTTTTGGCAATCTTGGGTGACGAAAAGAACTTTGAGTTTTTCACTTGTTTCATTTCAAACATTACCTTAAAGAGGGAGCTTGTTATGAGATACATCCTACGATGGAGAACTCATAGGAAAGGTCTCAAAGAATGTTTATTGGCGAGCTATATTAAAGGTTGTAAGATCATAAGAAAGTAGCTTCAATCTTGGGCGACAACATACTGCACCTAATCTCATGCCTTAAGTGGAACAAGAATGATTAAAGAATCTTAAGTGACCAGCAGATGGTAGTGTACATATGGTGTTCATAGTTTGCCACTAAGAACCTTATTTAGAAGCCATCCGTGTTTTCCAAAACATTCTCTGAAAGTGGTGCATTGGAACTTTTCTTCCAAGAAGTTACTTACCAAGTCTGATTTTTGGTTGAAGCATAGAGCTTAAGAGTTCATTCTTAACATACCTCTACACTCCTCCATAAATTGCATGTAAACTTCGAGGCATGAGGTAAGCCTACCTAAAAGAGTGTACCTACTTAGGGTGAATTGATTGATGCATGCCAAGGTTACTTTATTGACATCAAACACTTTGCTTGATCTTAAAAAGAACACATCAAAACAAACATTGAACTTGATTATCAAATATCAAACCCTTTGGACTTAGTGTGAATACCTTGAAAAGAGCCCTATATTTGCACTCCTTAAGGATATCTTAAAACAATATCCCTAAAGGTTTCTGAATATTTAGGCTTACATTTCAAGTCACATTGAACCTAAAGTTAACATTGGAAACTATAGCTTTAGTATCTTGATTTTCACTTTGTGGAAAGAAACTTGCTTAAAGCTATGGACATTTAGATCAAAACAAGTGTTTGTCGTAAATGCTTCATGTCAGTCCATACACTTTTGATTGTTGTACCATTTTCCATATCTCAAACATAGAAATCTTGAGAAACTAGATCAAACAAACTTGCAAACATTTAGAGAAAAACTTTCAGAATTTAAAATAACTTGAACAAAAGCCACTATTGCAAAGAATTTGATGCTATCGGCCTAAAGATAGCTTCTATCGACCTAAGAATTGCCACAGTTGAGAAAATCTTTCCACTATTTCTCTCTGGATTTTTGATAGTCACTATCAAAACTTTAACGTTTTTGCAAAACAGAACCGCAGTTGACCTAAATGGGAACGCTTCTAATATCATTTCCACAGTTGATCTAATATTTACCAAAATTAACAAAAATCTTGCCGCTATTGCTCAATTTTTTTGCTATTGCTATCTCTGGTTTATGACAATCACTGTCAGAACATAGCTACTTTAAAAAAAAAAAAAATTGGCCGCAGTTGCATTTACACATAGCCACTATCAACTGAAACATTGCTACTATTGTTGAAAACAAAGACCACTATCAACCTACTTACAGGGTTACCTACGATTTTCCAAAACAATCTTTTTACAAACATTGGCCTCAAAATACATTCAGTTATCAAAGAACATTATCATACCTCACCATCCTTCAAAATTGAACATTGGTTTACATAAAACTTGGAAATACCATATTTTTGACAACAAAATTCATACCATAGCTTATCAAACCTTCACCCAACATTCATAAAATCAACACATAAAAACATCAAACATAGTTTTAGGATACTTATCAAAACACAATACGTTTGGATTATTCCACTTGCTATCACTATTGTTAGGATATTGAACCTCAACCTTTGCTTGTCACCTCACAACTAGTGAAAGTAGAAGCAACAACATATCCTCCAAAAATGAAGCAAAATATCAATCCAAGTATTGTGCCACATTTGTATCCAAAATATTAGTATCATCCTTCAAAACATCGCTCATAATATTATGGTCTTGAGCATCAAAACAACAAACCATAGCAAACAATCAACAAACATTTGTCTCAAAAATTTACACACATCCCAACAACATGTCAGCATCAATCTATTACCCAAATCACTCTTATCAAGGGTCACAACATCAAGTAGGGCAACAACATCAAGGGTTTCAAAAGCACCGTCAAGATCAAAATCTACAACATCAAATTGCCCTAAATGCACTTGAAAAAGAAGTTGACAAACTTTATCAACAACACTTTGGACACCATCAAAAGAGTGAGTCACAATATCGAAAACATCATGACACTCATCAAAACATAAATTCATATCATCAACAACATTTTCAACATCAAGACACCTCATTCCAACAACCTACATACTATGACCCTTCATACAATGCACAATATCAACAAGGGTTACAACAACAAAACCAAGATTCTAATGTTATGAAAAATCAATATGGATCTTCCTTCATTCAAAACCCACAAAAACAAACACACACACACCCACAAATACCTCAATATCCACATCAACAACACTGCCAACATCATCAAAAAATTGATTCATATCAGCAACAAGATCAAATCTCACACCATCATAATCAGATCACCCAACATCAAAAACAAATCCAACAATAGTATCAATCCCCAAATCAGCAATATCCACATCAAAATCATCAACTACAACATCATCAAGATCATCAATCTCAAAACCAACAAGAAATTCCATCTCAAATACAACAATCATCTCCACCACAACAAGCCTCACAACAACTAAACATAAATACACTCCTTTAAGGGAGCCAATTGAGGGTTTGTTAAACAAATTAGTCAATGCCAAACTTATCACACTTCCAAAACTGTCACGAAGTGGTGAACCTACCATCAAATTCCCATGGTGTGATGACAAAACTTATTGTGAATATCATAAAGCAAAAGGACATGATACATCAGACTATTTTAAACTCAAAAATATTGTCCAAGACCTTATTGATAAAAAATAAATAGCTATTGAAGACAACATTCAGGGTTCAACTACTAATGATATTGGTGACAATATTTCAACCTCAAATTTTGAAAACAAGGATCAAGATCTATCTACCACTAATCACATTGAAGATGTCTTTACCTCTCCTAGTGAGCAAGAGGACATGCATCAAGAATCTTTCCCAAAGCATGATCAAAATCAATCACCAAATTCTAACAATGATCCAATTCAAGAAATCTTAACATCATTTGATATCGTTGTTGAAAGAATTAACAATATCTCAAAAGTTGAAAACAATGATCAAGATCCATCTACCAATGATCATGTTGACAATATCTCTATAATATCCGATGAGCAAGAGGACATGGATCAAGAATTTAATCCCAAGCATGATCAAAATCAACCACCAAAGTCTAGCAATGATCCAACCCAAGATATATTGACATCATCCAAAATCATGGCAGTACATGTTGATGATCAAGAGACTCTTAATCAAACACTTATATCCAATGAAAAAAATCTAAGCTAAGAGCTATCACCCATATGTCCACATTTCAAGGAAATCCAATGATCCTTTAAAAGAAATCCCTTCTTTGAAATTGATTCATGTAAAGAGCACGAACCAAAGCATATCGAGGATAATACCACACAAAGTCAAGATCAAGAATCCCTATCATCAAAATACTATAATGACTTGGAAAATATCTTCCAAGACATCTAATATTTTCCAAAAGAAGATAAAATCCATATACCAAGTGCACATACATCTACCCATGAGATGCTTACTCCTAAAGAATATATAGATTATCTTCATCCAAAACAAGAGTCTCATACTCTTGACATCATTACCAATAAACAAGATTCTCCTACTCTTGACATCTCTATACATAATCAAGACAAAGCAGAATCTAGAGACATATCATAAATGAATCATGGAGAAAACTTATACATAAGTTATGAATCAGAAACATCCTATCAAGGCATATAAAAAATGAACAATGAGGAAGAATTTTATGTGGGTTGTGAATCATCAACACTTCTTGAAGAAACATTAAAGTCTAATATTTCACAGGATCAAGCCAAAGATATCAATTAGAAAGTTATCCCAAATATGGATGATCTTATCACTTATAAAGTCGGATCACTTACCTTTTTCAGAGCAAGCTATCTTATCAATGAAGAATCTATCACCTTTGAAGATCCACAATAGAGTAGAGAAGGATTAGCACCTTGTTTCCAAGGTAAATCATATCCTATTGCAAATAATTTTTTTCAATGGATGCATTATCAAGGTAGAGGATTAGGCCTACATGAACAAGGTATCATAGAACTAGTGTAGATTATTGGCAATCCTAAGCATCAAGGTATTGGTTATTCAACAATAAAGGAATCTAAACATATCAGTGTTACCTATATAATATCGGGGGAAATTTTATCTAATGCAAACACCAACATAGGGAGCACGAAGGGTCCTTATGATGAAACTAATACCAATGCTACAACTAGCCATATCATAAATCATCATCCATACATATTTCAACCCTCTAATTGGGACCAACAACAAGAGAAAAAGTTATATCAAAGAACGAAGCAAGTCATTGAAGTAAAATAATCAGTAAAACAAAATGGACAAAGCAAATACAAATGGATACCAAAGAAAAATCAAGAAAATCATCCCTATAAAACTTCATTAGTCAAAGAAACTATGGGTAAAAATCAAAAAGGGAAGTTCATCCATCAAAAATGTCCAGCTATACAAAATAAAGCTTTAAGAGCGACCTACAAGGTATATCAAGAAGTTGGTCCCAATTGAATCTCCATATCTACCCATCATTGCTCATCACCCCAAGTTTGGAGAGTCAAAGATTCCAAACTGTCAACCAATCCAATCTGAATCTCATATCCCTCAATGTGTTTCACCATCCATGATATCCAAATATCACATTGACCATGTATTGGCAGTGACTCTTTATCATAAGGATTCTAAGGGCACCCTATCACGATGTGTGCACCAAGGTAAGGTTAACTCTGATATCGACAAAGAAGATAAGAATTATCAGGGGTTACATTCAATTGCTTGTATCTTAGCAAAACAACTCCTTAATTCAAGCAGGATATCATTGGCACATCATGACAACAACAACACCTATATTAGCACCAACAATGTCTATGTATCAATACCATCAAGTGGTTCAACATGAGCATAAACATTCAAAAAAAAATCAAGAAAAGAGTAAAGATAAAAATCATCCTCTAGTGAAAACCACTATGGTGGTGCTTTGGACAAGTATCATGATGAAAACCTAGAAAATAGGTGTCATGAGTAGAATCGAGCATCTGCATGTGCCATTTCAAGTAGAATCATATCATCCTATTCATAATAAATCCAACACTCCATCCATCATCCATCCATCTTATTCATAATAAATCCATGAACCATTCATCCAATCCATTTTTTTATCCAAATCCAACTTATCTTGATCCTGAAAAATGTTTGGTGTACACTTTACACTTGCTTATGGAAAACATCTTGACATGGGTCACTATCATTGACCCTATCCTATCCAACATTATCTAAGCCATGAGGCATTGTCCAAAGGGGCATACTCTATCCAAGCATGCCATCCTATCACAAGATAATCCATCACCTACATTGCTAGACACTAGGGGAAAGTACTTCATCTTGCTTCAGAATAAATCTTGATCTATGTCTTCTAGCTCACATTGTGATCTAGGGATTGTCTAAACAATTCAACCAAACCATATCAATCACATCTTGCTAACACTTCAACATGGTATCAAAACATTCAACAATCTTATTCCTAGTCTGGCTACAAAATATCAATCAATCATATCCGATAAATCAATCATCATCTTGGGATGAATCCTTCCCAATCCTTGTGTTGTTCTTATCTTTACAACACTATCCTTGCATTGTTGTGCATCCTCAACAATGTTATCATTATCAAAAATTACTCAATCAGATCAATCGATTTTAGCTCGACTATCAATAGGAACTCAAAAGACTATAGATATCCCTACATACTGATATCTCAAAAATAAAAACATCTAGAAAACCAAACAAAAAAATCCAAAAACATTCAAAAAATAGAAAATTCAAAAACATGTTCTTATAAAACATGCAAACTACAAGCCTTTGCGTTCATTACGTAAGTAAGGCCATCATAACTGATGAGCCCTCGAGGCCCTAGGTTAGTCTCCCAAAATCCAAAAACACACCAAAAATAACATTAGATAATATCAAAAGGCACAAAAATGTTTAAAAAATATTAAAAATCTCATTCCCATCAACACCTATCAGCAATAAACACCATCCATAATAAACAAATCGTCATCCTCGCCTTTTGACAAAATAGACAACAAAGAAAGCAACATCAAAAAGCTAGAACTTTCAAGCAAACAATCACAAAGATTTGATCACAGTAAAACAATGTCAAAAGTGTTAACTACCTATCTATTGATAATTCACCATCAACATCCTGAGATATGTCTTGACGGATAGATCATTCCTACAATAGACATCATCAATACCGAATAATAGCCTGAAACCTCAAAACAGATATGGCAAGTGATACAACAACATTGTTTATCTTTTTGTGATTTTATCTTTGTGATTTATCTTAGTGACTCATTCCCAAGATCTCTCGAGGATGTCCATAAGAATTTGGAGAGGAAAGAATGGGGGGAAATTGAATGACATTTCTATTTGCTCTGTTTGTTGGATATTTTTGTAATACTACCATGGCTAATACTTGCTTTTTAATGTGTGTGGAAGTTGTTTTGAGGCATTTTGTGTAGTGGTGGCATGTTAGGTTCTTCATACCTCTCATGTTACTGGTCTGACATGTTTTGAAGCTTCTCACCCATACACTGTAACAGGGTTTCTGTATGTCTGGTATGAGCAAGAATACTCCTTATGTGTTGAGTCAAAGTCCATGCAATGGATACAACATCACCTCGGTCATTAATACCCTAGTGCATCGTGTCTACTTGCTATATCAATAAGGATTGCTAAAAATATGAAGTCTCCATGAAGCAAAAGAAAACTCATCAATGGCTAAGAACATCAATTTTCTTCCAAATCCTACAAACATTTTCTTCTATTTAGCATTTCTTTTGTCAGTCCTTGCACTTAAATGCATCACATCAACGTATCAGAAAATTTGGTTCATTATCCAGAATTTTCACCAAATTCGGGGCACCATGCTATCCCACTTGGGGCTTACTGGGGCAACTTTAGAGCAAGAATGTCTGAATTTTCTTTGACACAACGCTCAAAATCGCATTGTATCAAAGAGGGGGAAAATGTAGATACCCTAAATTGTCTTGACTAATGAACAACACTAACTTTCACCCTTCTTCCCTAAATGATTAAATAATACAATATCATTTAATTATTATCAAATTTTATATTCATCTATTAATTAAGTGATTTAACATTATTTAATTAGTTCATCCTCAATCATCATTTACATTATAAAACCCTATTTTCCTCTATTAATTGAATAATATTTAACTTATTTAATTAATTCACTATCTCATCATTTATCTAATCTTTATTCCTCCTTATTAATTAAATAACATCAATTTTATGTCACTAATTTACCCTATTCCCCTAAGTCAATTAAATTATTATTATGTGATAATTTAATTAAATCACTTTCCCCCTTTCTAAATAGAATAATTAAATTAATTATTCAAACATCATCAACAAGCAAATATAACTTTATTTGTAAAATTCAAATATGACTTACACGTTCAAACTTAAAAAGCTTAATTAATTAATTACCCTCACCCATTTTCATGATTGAGAAAATTATGACCACTGATTGCTCACTTTGATTGGTTGACCAATTCATCTATTTCCTAACTAATCCATCTATTCTTCAATCCCACTAAAGGCTCAACTTGATTTCCTCAATTCCACAGATTAGTAAATCTATTTCCCCTGATTAATCAATTATCATCCTTAATTGATTCATCACATAAGCTAACTGAGCAATCTAGTTCCTCTCAAAATCTTTCAACCGTTGATCAGGATTTTCTACTATGCAATCCTGATTGTTCATCTCAAAATGTAAAATCTATATAACAATTATTTTCATCCTAAAAAATGATCAGAGAATTGACATCTTTTTGTGCAACAAAGTAATGCTAAATTTCCATTCAATTTCTTGAAAGCTTTTAACACATCTTCGATCATCATCACACCACCTTGGAGCTTTTGCAACACATAAACGGAGGCTTCACATTGATACAATGATCCAACATCATTGCAAATACACTTCGACATGAGATGGGTAACAGTGTGGTTGTTTGAATTCTTTTGTTTGTTCTTTGTTTGTGTTAGTTCATTGAATTCAATAATCTTGTATTGTTCATTTTGTGAGTAATGGGTATGAATCTTAATATTTGTTTGAGTTAAATCTTTTTTAATTCATTAACATTGATTTCCTTACGCTTGTTGATTTCCCTCTTACGACAATGCATAGTGTATATTTCATTTTGTAGATGATGCTAATGGATATATGCACTCAATATATACATAATACGAAGAAATACCGGTGGATAAACAATATGAGGAGTGTATATATGCTAACCCTTGCTAGGAATTTTGATTGATAAATAATGTCTATACACCAACCAACAATTTATACATGTGGTGGATGGGGGATCTCTACAATTTCAAGTATATACTCACAAAGGTGTGAATATATACATAAAGAAGTGAAAGTATATACAACTACGTCGATATTTTGGGTGAATACTAAGGTACTGAAATTGGGGATATTCATTTGGTGGTTAAGTGATATTAAAAATTATTCATAAAAAAATTGTTCCATAAAAATTGTGTTCAAATATTAGGTTTGAGATCCACAAACTATTTTTGTTTTTTCTGTAAGTGGGGCTCTCGGTCACATAAAGAACTAAGAGCGTGGGATATCACTTGGGCCTTTGTTCATATGAGAAATTATCCCTTGGTTCTTTCCTACTCTTGGGAACTTATTTGCAGCCCCTTCTACCCATCGCTCGGTCACCTGAGCAAGCAAGTGCTAGTTGACAGGAGCTAAAATCCTACCCTTGCACAATCAATTTTTTTAAAAGGAACCCTTCAATTAAATTTTTCTAAATTTTGTATTTTTAGTCAAATTTTCAAACTTTAATAGGCATTGGAAAGTTAATTCAAAGATGCACACAATGGTCGAGGTAAATGTTGCAATTTTTTCTGCAAAATTTAGATGTTTTTGTTCAAAGTCAGCTCTTTATTTTAAAAACTTCATTTGGTCATAACTTTTACATTTGTAATCATTTTTCAATAATGTTTTTATACTTATTAGAAAATTCCAATGAATATTTCTTTATCTATAAAATTCACTTGTTTTCTATTTTTGATTGACTTTTTTGTGCAAGTATTTTCATGTTTCCAAGGATTTTATCTTACAAACTACTAACATAAGTGGTTTTGTATGATGTTGGCCAAAGAATTTGATTATAAACCTTTTTTGGTGTGCTTTGTCTATTTTGCTTGTTCTCACATTGAAGTTGGGTTAAAATTTACTTTCACATTTTGATTTGGGATATCAATTTACAAGTTTCTTTTAAACCCCAAGCACACATATGTATGCTCTTCTCTCACACCCTAGGGTGATCTTAAGGATCAGAAATAAGCGTTGTCTTATTTTATTTTTAGGGAGCATTATTAGGGATTTCATCACCCCAAGGGATGACCTCAACTCTAGTGTTCTGATGGAGTATAATCAAAAGAAACGCCTATTGGAAGTTGTGATTTTGTTATTCAAGCTAAGCCCCAAAGAACTTTATACCTTGGGGAAGTGAAGAAAAGTGGGTTATCCTCTTCTCCTAACTATTTGAGTTTCTTTCACTTTCAATTTTACAAATTAGGCCTCATGTACCCTTGTGGTATTTAAAGGATTCCCTAGATAATCCTTGTATAGCCTATTTTAAGACCTTTTGGTCATTACTTATTATGGTGCAAGGTACAATATTATGCATGAAGCTACTCACCTTGTACCTTCTTGAGTAGAGGTAGAAACTCTTTGGGAAAGCTATTTTAAAACCTCTAAAGAAAGGGGAAAGGTGAACCTTTGTGCCACTATATCCCTACCTATGAACTCTTGAAAGAAAGGTGTCTCACACCAATCTTAATGTATCAAGCAGGTACAAAAAGTTGGGGCGCCAAAAAGTGGCCAACTTTTTTTAAAATAATTGAAAATTCATAATGCGAGCACGTTATAATGTGCTCATGTTATAACATGCTCATGTTATGGCTTGGTGTGATCGATCCTATAACACACTTATGTTATAAAGCAAGCATGTTTTGAGTCTTTATAAGGAAAAAAAAAAAAGCAAATCAAAATCATTTTACACTGTCATATTTCTTCATCTGCAGCCTGCAAACCCTTCCAAGGCATGCTCGCATTGTGGAGACCTCAAATTCATCTATTTTCTTCATTGAATTATTGTTATTTCTTCATCAGAATGCTACCACGTCGACAGGAAACTCAAAGGAGTAAGCTTTTATTGGTTTTTTTTGTGAATTTATTGTTAATTAGGTAGATTTAATATGATTTTGATGTTAATTTCTTTAATTATCAAGAGTTGAAATTCCACCTTCTCCTTCTCAAAATCCTTCCCCTCCTCATGAACAAGCACACCAACAAAATCCTAATGAACAACCACAACAATGAACTCCTCCAACAATTCCTCAACATCCTTCTAGAACTCAACAAAATTTAATGGGGGAAATTGAAAACAACAAAAAAAAATTGAGTTAATTGTGAGGTTGAACGATCCTGTAAGTTCAACCTTGGAAAGAACCACGCTTGCAAATTCACTTCAAGCCATGTTAACACATGTAGATGAAATTAGCAAGCAATTAAGTGGCTGGGTGGATAAGAGACATGAGTGTAGAGATTTTATGCACATAAACTATCATACAAACAAGTAAAAAATTACAAAATTACAAAATATGACTTGTGCTCACTATCCACTAATCCATGTACAAATAAAACTCTTGACCTTAATAGCAAGAGGTTTCCTATCCATTGGTGCAACCATCGAGGGATTAAAGATAATTTTTAGAAGAGGTGGTGGATGGTTTTTGACCCACCATGCAACAATAATGAGGTCCCCCAATATTTCTTGAGGAAAATCGACTATGATTTCATCCTCAACAAAATCCCCAACTATTTTGATATGTAAGACTTTCAGGGGAGAGGTGGTGGTTCGACATGGGATAGAATAGGTACATGTTAGGATCCTCAACGACAAGGGAGACGAGCACTTGCTAGGCTGGATTATGAGCACGTTGCTATCCCTTCCATCATGAAGGAGAGTGCTGAAGTGGACACTTTATAGTCAATTAGCTCTCTGACCCAGAGTATCATCCAGCGTGTGAGTCCTGCAGTGCAGTGCCAGCCAGGGGAGAGTTTGAGGGGTAGGGTTCCACCCCATTCTTGTTAGGTTTATGGGTTGGCTTGTACATATGATCCCACAGATAGTCAAAAGGTTGGTGAGTAGCATACGTCTGTAGCTGCCCAATTGGTGATGACAAATGCCATGTTGAATGAGGATTTTGGACCCACTACTAAGGTAAATGTTAGCATGTGCATTGAATTTAATTTATTAAATTTTATTTTTTGAAATGCAAGATTAACTAATTTAGTTTAATGATTGTAATAAAATTTTAGGGTCATAGTGTTGATATTGTTTACACCATCCCTCCACCTATTTTTTACTCCACTGCATCTACTACTAAGGTATATAACTAGTAAACAATTATAAATATTACATGTGAATAGCATTATTATATGAATGGTATTCTAATATCTGATTTTGGATGTTGAATAGGTTAATATTGGAGGTTTCATGGCAACACCTCCCAATTCCAGTGGAGTACAAACCTTCACATAGGTAATAGAATAAAGATTTTAACTAATGAATTGTACTTAATAGATTTGTGTAGTTTATATTCATATCATTGATTATATTGCATTGCACATCTTTCAAACTTAAAGCATTACTTCACATTGCATAACTAATAACTAGAAGTTGATAGATGACAAAATTTCAATTACAATATAGTTTTTTTGAAAGTCAACATAAGTAGTGATGCAATTACTTCACATAGCATAATTAATAACTAGAAGAAGTTGCCAATTGCATTTGCTTGTCATGGCATTCAATGAGACCACATTTTATTGAGGCATTTTTTCAAATAGTTCATTGTCTTGTCTATGTTATGGATGCTTGGAAAAAATCTATGAAAGCATAATAGTAAGCAATAGCATAGACAAGGAAATGAGTTGTTTGAAAAAATGCCTCAAAGAAATTTGGTCTCATGGTGATGTCTACCATGAGACCACATTTCTTTGAGGCATTTTTTCAAACAACTCACCACCTTTCTATGCTACCACATTCTCCATACATGTCTACCAAATCATTTTATCAAATAGTTCACTTCCTTGATGCTATGGCTAAAAGCCTAAAATAGGTCTTTTCAAACAAACTATGGATGCTTGGAAAAAATCTATCAAAGCATAATAGTAATCAATAGCATAGACAAGGTAGTGAGTTGTTTGAAAAAATGCCTCAAAGAAATTTGGTCTCATGGTGATGGAATGGCACATGTCACACTCTAATTTGGGCCCATTCAATTATGAGGAGTTGATTGTAGACACTTTTTCAGAAGATGTGATTGGGAGGACTGTTAGAATAGCCCAATCTGGGTTGGCACATGTCACACTCTTCCCTCTATCAGTCCAATGCCCAGAACTCATACTCACAGCAGCAAGGGCATACAATCCTTCATCCAGACAATGTATGGACCTCCAAGGGAATGTGATTATTGATCTATCCCCGCAGATGATGAGGTTCTTGTTTAATGCACCTACCCCCAAGAACCCCAAGCAATTGACTAAAGCAGAGGCATTGCAGTTACTCAATAGGGACAAGGAAGCTAATAGGTCCCACATGAATAAGAAGTGGTTGAGAACTGAAAAGAAGTCCTTGACCAAGGTTCCTGAACAACCCAAGAGGGGAGACTTCAAGAAGAAAATAGATGACCTAATCATGATGCTTTCTAGGGTGTTTGGAAAGAAAGACTTTGCATACTTTAAGGAATGGATGTTTCCATTCATTGAAACTATTTTGGATGGTAGGCAACAGTTTGATTGGGGCACGATTTTATCAGATAACTTGTACAACTAGATGCTCAAGGTAGGGCAAACAAAGAACTTCTCCATGACCTCGTATGTCATATATTCAGCTACAAGAATGGGCATATTCCCTGGATTAAATGTAGTGGGCATATTAGGAGAGGCTCTTGGAAAAAATAAGGCATGGGAGCATTATGATTAGTTGACCCTAAAAACATCAGAGCTACATTATAGAAGGGTTAATGATGCATTCCTTTATGTCATCATTAATTGGTTGACAAGGGATGTTGGAAATAGGATGAGTAGGGAGGCCATGGCTTTTATTGTTGAATGGGGACATTGGTACATCCAATACCCAAAGTTCTCTTATTTTAGGTTGGCAGGTTTTGATGGGCATCCTCATCAACTGCTAAGATTTTAAAGTGATAGGATTGTTCTTATGGAGTTCATATATCAGGCTATGGGAGTCAATACAAAATTTTCCAACAAACACAAGTCGGGATGCCACAAATTTCCCATGAAATTGGGAGAATATTGTTGTGGTCACAATTTGGCTGCAAAGGCAGTGTGTGAAGAGTTAAGTTATCTAAAGTTGGGGTTATATACAGCCAAGAAAAATTTTGACCTAGAGCATAAGACAAATGGCTTAGCTCCTACCATTTTTGATAAACATTATAACTATGATGTAAGGAAAAGAAACTATGAAAGGCCTACCATCCCATAGATGATTGAATACGAGGTAAAGAAAGACATTCCTAATACACTATTAGATGATGGTGTAGTTTTGGACCCAGGGTATGAAGCAGAGAATATAGGCACCAAGAACTAGGACCCAATAAATTGGGATGAAGAGGTTTCTATAGATATTAAACAAATTGTCAAGATAGTGATGGATAGAAGCATCCAATGGGTGGTCATGAGGATAAAGGAGCCAAAATCTCAATCCTCAAAGAAGAGGAAAGCATTAGGTACCCAAGGATATAGAACAAAGAGGAGGATAGCTCCTAAGGAACAAGTGGAGTATTATCCTCCTAGCTCTGGAGGAGATGTTGATCCAGGAGTACCTACTCAAGAAACCCATGAGTCACATGATGTAGAAGCTACAAAAATTGGAGGAGGATCTTCATCTCAACCTTCTCTCCTGGAGGAATCTACAAGAGAAGTACCTGCAAGCAACCTCCATGAGCAGGCTGAGAAAGATAAGCAAAAGGAGATTGAGATTCATGATGTATACATCAATTCAAAGGCCACACAATCATACCATGAGCCTCTTGTGACTGCATCTGCTAAGAATATTGAAGATGTTGGGACTAAGCATGTCTTAACTCCAGAAGACTAGTGGAAATTTTTTGAGGATGCAAAGGAGGTTGATGCTAAGGCACAAGCTGATGCACTTGCAAAGCAATAAGAATTGGAGGCTAGGGAAAAAACTAAAGAGCTTGCAAGGCAACAAAAGGAGAAGGAGGACCTCCTACAGTAACAAAAGGAAAATGAATGGAAAGCTAATGCAAAGAGGGAAAATTTGGCCCTCCTACAAAAGATTCATGACCTTTAAGAGGAAAAATCCTGGTAGAGGACAGAAAAGGAAGACCTTGAGGCCAAGGCCAAGGCTGCAGAGGAGGCCCAAAGAAAGAAAGATGAAGAAGAGCTCTTGTTGAAGAAGAAGGAGGCAGAGGAACAAGCCAAACAAGAGCAAGAAGCAGCCAAAATGTGGGAGAGGGTTAAGCAGTTGGAAAAATAAAGAGATGACATGTTAGAAGAGAGGAGATTGGAAGAAGAAAGAGAGAAAGTTGAAGTTGATAGGCTTGCTAAAGAAATGGAAAAAAAGGAGCAACAAGAGGTTTATTCCCAATCTAAGGTAACACTTTTGCAACCCCTCTCTTCTACGACTTCTTCACAACAAGTGGTTACTCCTCCTGCTGCCCCAACATGGTTGAAGTTCAACTTGGAAAGGAAATAGATAGTCCAACCCCAACCTCTAAACTAGGATGCTATGATGAAAGAAATTAAGAAGGAGAGGCCTAATAAATGTTGGAAATAGGATTCCATTTAATTGCAATCCTAAACATTATTTATTTCATGTATCTCCTAAGTCCTTGGAAAGTGTTCTCAAACACTAGGATTAAAGAGAGATTAATATTTGATGAAATAATCATGTTAATTGACATTTTTAATTAATTCTAAATGTTAGGAGCATGTGGGGGCATCCAATATGAGTTCCTAAATAATAGGGGCACATGGGGCGCCCACATGGTAGGTGACACTCACCTTCAGTTTAGTTAACTATTTGGAGTAAGAGATAACACTTTTAAATGCATGTAAAGATCCTAGGAGTTAGGGTTTGATGTTTACATGCATGAAGTTCAGTTTAGTTCAGTTTAAATTAGTTTAGTTCAGTTTAGTTTAGTTCATAATCAGTTCAGTTGTGGTTCAGTTCAGTTTAGTTATCTTCAGTTAGTTTTAGTTGAATGCTAGTTACCTTTAGTTAACTTGGAATGCATGACTAATGACTTGAGTTGCATGACAGATAATAGGGACTACCTTCAGTTAACAAGGGATGACCATTCTTGCATGAATGGTGGAGAGAAATGCTTCAGTTAACAAGAAATGACTTGGACCCAACTTGGGCGCCCAAGTTGGCTTCTTGGAATTAACTCCTTTGCATGCTAAGATATTTTAGAAGGCTAAGTTAAGTGGGCCCACTCTTGGGTGCCTACTTTGAGGATGAAGCCTTGAAGATATTTACAAAATAAAGGTTGAGTTTGTACTTCAGTTTGGGACACCCAAATGGATGAAGATGAAGATTTGACATTGTTCTTCATGGCATAACTTTACTTGCAAGAGATAGGCGTACCTTTTAGGGATAGGTATTGAGCATTGTAATTGTAACTCTTGTGGAGTTTACAAAGTTGATTAATGCCTATTTATTTCAAGCAAGTTGAAGAGAGTTATTATCAGTTTTATTGTGGGTTTTCAAGAAGATTTGGTGAAGGAAAAAGAAGCATTCTCAAGCAAGAATTGGAGTTATTGTAATCTACTTCAAAGATTAAATAATACATTGATTCTTGGTGGATTTTTTTTCCCGAAAGGGTTTCTCCATAATATATGCTTGTGTAATCTTTCTAAAATCATGTCTAATTCTTCTACAACTTTTGTCTTCATTCTACAAATGATAAAATGAATTAATCAGACAATCACCCACAAATAATTTGTAACAAAGGAAATCATATTTAGATCAGCAATCTTAAAGTTTTACAAAGTATTAAGCTAAGAAAACACCTCAATTTTCAACATTTGGTATTATAGCTAAGGTTGGGTAGAGTATTAGGACTCCTTTCTCTTAAAAGATTGAAGGTTTTTTGGCTGTAGTGGGAGCTTTTACTATTTTTGTTATTGCAGATCTATAAAAGAGGTATATATTCTTGCTTTAGAGGATGGTTATCATGTGTCATTGAGAGCTTGGATTCACAGGTTTTGTGTGAGCTTATGAAAAAAATGTGGTTTTGATAATTATGTGCATCATGATTCTATGGGATTGCTCGGTATCATGGTTCAGTGGGAGCATTTGGAAATGAAGTGGATTATTGGTTGTAGGATGGTTTTATTATTAGGTCATGGTATACTCTTGATTAGTGGTTTAGAGTTGTGGCATGGTACATGTTATGATGATTTTGATCATGAGGAAATGTCTAAAATTCCACATGCTTTTGATAGTGATGGTTTGATGTTTATCTTGTTGCCATGTATAGCTCAGTATCACAGGTCAGTGGGAGCTTTGGTAGGATATAGTGATCTTCATGAAGAGGATGGAAGTCATGATGCCATGTGTGACTCGGTACCACAGTTTAGTGGGAGTTGTTGGAAGTGACGTGGATGCATCATTGGTAAGGTTATCTTTAGGTGATTGGGGATATGTTTTCTTGGTTTAGAGTGGTTGCTATTATGTCATGGTTTACTCTTGTTGCATTTAGAGTTTGGCATGGTTCTCTTGAGACTAGGATGTTTAAGTGTGTTATGGTGCATGTGATCTCCTAGGAGGATATGGTTAGCCCATGGATGTCATGTTTATGTTCAATATTGAGCTTTAACATTGATCTTGTGTAGTTCTCTTAAGTATTGGGTATATTAATCATTTGCTTGATTACTTCATGATAGTGCCATGTTGCATTTGGAGTTTGGCATGGATTGGTTGTTTACAGGTCCTCATGGATACTTGGAGAAAGAGGTGAGGCTTGATTTATCTTATGGTAAGAGATATATGTTGGAATAGTTACTAGTAAGAAAATCTATTTTCAACAGAAAAGACTGAGGAGCCTACACCTTGGTTGAACGTGAGTTCAACACACTCAACGGCTTCACATGCCTCCAAAGAGGCAGTTTGGATATAGAGACTTGGGAATGTTATTGGTTTTAATCGCAAGTAAGTTAAACTTGAATGTGATAGTTAGAGTGCTATGTGTTTAGCCAAAAATCCTATGTATCATGCTCGTACTAAGCATGTTGATGTTAAGTATCACTTTGTGTGAGAAATGGTTGAGAGTGGGAAGGTATTAGTTGAGAAAGTCGACACTTTAATTAATGTTACAGATTATCTTATGAAACAAGTTCCTTCAAATAAGTTCTCTTGGTTTTAATCATTTGCTTGGAGCTTCATGATTATGCAAGTTGCATTTGAAGTTGGCATGGATTGATTAGTTGGTGCAGGAAGGCCATGGCCTTAAGTTCTATACTTGATTTATAATAATGATTCCTTGTTTAGAATAATTGCAATGTATAATGTCAAGTGGGAGAATGTTGGAAATATGATTCCATTTAATTGCAATCCTAAACATTATTTATTTCATGTATCTTCTAAGTCCTTGGAAAGTGTTCTCAAACACTAGGATTAGAGAGAGATTAATATTTGATGAAATAATCATGTTAATTAACATTTTTAATTAATTCTAAATGTTAGGAGCATGTGAGGGCATCCAATATGAGTTCCTAAATAATAGGGTCACATGGGGCGCCCACATGGTAGGTGACACTCACCTTCAGTTCAGTTAACTATTTGGAGTAAGAGATAACACTTCTGAATGCATGTAAAGATCCTAGGAGTTAGGGTTTGATGTTTACATGCATGAAGTTCAATTCATTACAGTTCAGTTCAATTCAGTTCAATTAGTTTAGTTCAATTCGTTCAGTTTAGTTCAGTTATGGTTCAGTTATCTTCAGTTAGTTTTAGTTGAATGCTAGTTGACTTCAGTTAACTTGGAATGCATGACTAATGACTTGAGTTGCATGACAGATAACAGGGACTACCTTTAGTTAATAGGGGATGACCATTCTTGCATGAATGGTGGAGAGAAATGTTTTAGTTAACAAGAAATGACTTGGACCCAACTTGGGTGTCCAAGTTGGCTTCTTGGAATTAACTCCTTTGCATGCTAAGATATTTTAGAAGGCTAAGTTAAGTGGGCCCACTCTTGGGTGCCTACTTTGAGCCTTGAAGATATTTACAGAATAAAGGTTGAGTTTGTACTTCAGTTTGGGACACCCAAATGGATGAAGATGAAGATTTGGCATTATTCTTCACGGCATAACTTTACTTGCAAGAGATAGGCGTACCTTTTAGGGATAGGGATTGAGCATTGTAATTATAACTCTTGTGGAGTTTACAAAGTTGATTAATGCCTATTTATCTCAAGCAAGTTGAAGAGAGTTATTATCAGTTTTATTGCAAATTGTGAAAAAGATTTGGTGAAGGAAAAAGAAGCATTCTCAAGTAAGAATTGGAGTTATTGTAATCTACTTCAAAGATTAAATAATACATTGATTCTTGGTGGAGTTTTTTCCCAAAAGGGTTTCTCCACGGTATATGCTTGTGTAATCTTTCTAAAATCCTATCTAATTCTTCTACAACTTATGTCTTCATTCTACAAATGATAAAATGAATTAATCAGATAATCACCCACAAAGAATCTGTAACAAAGGAAAGCATATTTAGATCAACAATCTTAAAGTTTTACAAAGTATTAAGCTAAGAAAACACCTCAATTTTCAACAAGAAAAAGGCTTGAGTCCTTCATTCCACCAAATTGACAGATGCTAGAGATATTGTAGTTGAATGTGCCATTCCCATGGTGGACAAGGACAAACAAGAAATACAATTGAGTGATTATCAACTAGGCACTGTGAACTTGGGAAAGCCTACAAGAAACCAACAAATGGACCTGATTGATATTGTAGCATCTTCCACTAAGTCAAGAATGATAAAGGATAAACAAAGAAAGGATGATGTCAAAGATCAATTGGTTCAATTGAATAAGTTCTTAAAGGACCTATCCTCTCCTATTTCTCTACAATCTGTTGCTCCTACGACACTAATTTTGTTAAGTAAGAAAGAAGTTGATGACCTTGTTGAAATGAGAAGCAAAGTAGGAATGTTGGATAGATGGATTGATCATTTGAATCAAGAGGTGGAGGAATTGCTTGTTGAAATCCATAAGGCTCATAAAAGTGCATGGAAATCAATCAATGACATGACTACATATGTTGAGACCCTCTAGAAGCAAGAGGAAGAATACAGGGAACATGTTAATAAATTAAAAGAAATTAATAAGTTGCCTCAACAAACACTCCTAGAACAATCCATCCTTGAAGAAGGTAATGAGTATTTTATTGATAAAACTATTAACATTATCAAATTCTAGACTTCATTTATTTTTGCACATAGGAATGAAGTGCAACAGGCTAGGAAATATTTGACAGATCAAATTTTGAAGTTAGAGGCAATTGTAGACATGATTGTAAATGAGGATGTCCCTGTGAAGGATGGTTTCCCTCTTGATGAACTAAGGAATAAATGGGATAATAGATTCCAAGAGACAATACAAAAGGGAGATGATGGTGATGATTTATTAATTGGAAGGTTCATGGATATAAAAGAGGTAGTGAAGATTGCTCAGAAGGAGCTTGCTAAGTTGGATGATATGCACAAATTCACCTCTGCTAAATTGAGAAGAATAAAATTTGAAGATAATTGGGTAGATGGGACGGATATGGATATACTTAAAAAAGTATTGGATAGTTATGATGAATATTTACTTGAGCAGAAGATAGAGGAGTGAAGTGGTTATAGAATATCCTTTTGAATGAAGCATTAGATGATACGACCAGCTGGGAAGCTCTCTCCTACTTTTTAGGATCATAACACAAAACTGAGGATCCCCAGTAATTCAACCTTCTCCCTCTTGCATCCAGATTTTGATACAGAGTCATCAACTATTAACTGGAGATCAGAATGGACAGTTACCTCATGCAGCTCCAGTTGCTCCTTGATTTATGGATCTTAATTTTTTGATGAGAGAAATTAGTGTTAAACTTGCCTATATGTAGAATTTCTCTCCATATTGTAAAGGTCGGCTAATTGAAGAAATATTAGCTGCCTAAGGAGAAATTTAGGATAATTTTCACAATTATTATAAATTGTTACAGTTTTTACGCAAAGATACTTAGACATTTTTACAAGTTTTTCAATATAGTTTATGCTATTTCCAAGTTTTAGTTTTAATGGTGACGTTGATGAACAATAGTCATTTGTATGCTAGTGAATTTTGTGCATAATGTTTCTTATTTGATGAAAGTCAATAGAAGATTTTGAATCTAAGGTTGTTTTCATTGACTTATCTGTAAATGAGATTTCTTTGTGTTTATTGATCTATGAATTTTAATGATGAGCTGGTGATGTGTTCTTGTTGATTTTGGAGTTTAGTGATGATGAATGATTGAATGTCTTGAATTTTCACTATGAATGAATGCAATGGTATAGAGTAATATGTGGATTGTATCATTTTATGGTTTTATTTGTTTTAAAGGAATGCTCATTATGAAGTTTGTATGTCTAAATTGAAGGAAATATACATTTATGTTTTGTTGTTATGAGCTTTGTTCTATCTTTTGATGTTTATTTACACCCCCCAAATGTTAGATTAATTTGTATCATGTAGTTTGTACCCTTTACCAGCAAGCCCCTTGAACATTATAGTTGCATAGGCCACTAAACAACATCAACACAGTTGAGAACCAACTACAAAGACCTTGGAAGATAGGTAGTTTTAGGTTATTTATCTTTTTCAGGAGAAATAGAGTAGAAATTTTTTTTTTTAATGTTGTGTTACATTGACCATCAACACATCCACCTTCATCACCCCTACATCAAGATAAACCCTAATACCTTAAATCTTAAATGAATCCCTTATCAATCCATATATCCAAGTTGAAGAGTCTATAAAACCTTCCTCCCTCATGACACCATGTATATCAAATGAACTATGTCCATCTTCTAATCAAAATCATTCTAACATAGATTCCCCTCCATATAAATATCAAGGAAACCCTTCTCCTCCATCATATGATCCCCTTCCATCTCGTGATCCCATTTCCAATCAAGAAAAACATATCCCTTCTATCTCATCTAATGATATCTTTCCATCTCAAGAGCAAGATATCCCTTAATCCCCCCTCTCACAATCCCCTCTCCCACACTTCATCTAATGACATCCTTTTGTGTCCAACTCAAAGTATCTCTTCCACTCAATTATATGATCACTCTCAAAATGTGGTCTCAAAGTACACCTTCCACCCCATCTAATGATCATCTTCCCCTCATTATCAAAACACCCATCTCTATTCATCTCATGATCCCTCTCCATCTCATAACCAAGCACGCACTATACCATCCACCCCATCCCAACATAATAGCATAGAGAAGGCAATTAAATGTTGAATAAAATGCCTCAAATAAATGCAGTCTCATGGTGATGGACACCATGAGACCACATTTCTTTGAGGCAATTTTTTGAACAATTCACTGCCCCCTCTATGCTACCACATTTTTCGTACATGTCTACCAAAGCATTTTATGAAACAGTTCACTGCATCACTGCTAATGATAAAATCCTAAAATAGGTGATTTCGAACAAGCTATGGATAGGGAAAATAGTAAGCATAATAGTAAGAAATATATAGTTCAATAAGTATTCAAAATTTTGTTGGTTATCTCATGCATTATAAGCCATGACTTGCATCACTTTTCTACTTTTCGTGATTGAATAATTTGTTGTTTTATTTTTAGATGTTGGAAGAGGAATCGCCTCCAAATGTGGATAGGGTAATGGATCAAGGTGTATCTTGTGCAATAGACAACTTGATGCCTCTCATGGGGGTATGAGGCAGATTAATAAATTTTAAATTACATTCGTTGTTATAGTTGTTATTTAGTGAAAAATCAAATGATTATTGATTTTTAGTTTAATTTCTATTTGGATGGTTTCTATAAGACTTGGGCACGCCACAGGACGAGCATGCACATCTTTCACATGAGGAGAGATATTGTCTAGTGGCAATAAGTGATTATTTTGTTAAATATATCATTTTTTATAATGTAATTTCTATATATTAATGTCTTTACTTGTTATTGTAATAGTTGAAGCTTGATGAGGAACTAAATAGAAGGAGCAACCCTCAAGTTCAAAGTAAACGAGTGTCATACGCATCGCCATCCACCCAACCATCAAAGGCCACCCGTTTGTTTCATTCACTTGGAGGGCAATGAGTTTTGATTGGGGTCCTTTGTTGTATGCATATATGGCATTTTTGGACATATTTTGTATTGCATATACTTGACATTGTATGCCTATATGGCATTCTTGTAAGCCTATATGGCTATTTTGTATATATTTTATGCTTATATCGACATATATTGATGTATTCCTACATGGCTATTTGGTTAATACAAATATTTTTTATTGATGGTGTCTATATTTGCATTATAAATCCATGTTTCAATAGATATGAGTTACATGTATTCAAGTGTATACTTTACAACTTATGTGTATTCCAATGTATACTTTGTGACTTACTTGTTTTCATGTGTATACCTTGTATTCATGCATATACTTTGTGTTCATGTGTATACTTCATGGCTTACGTGTATTTGAGTACTTTTGCTTCACTTATTCCAATGTATGTTTCAGGCTTCCAATGTATACTTTACTTATTCACGTGTATACTTCATGTATTATGTGTATGCTTCATGCTTCCAATGTATACTTCATTTATTACGTCTTTCATTTTCTCATGGTCTTGATATTTAGCATTTGGTTAGCCATAGCATTGCTCATTTCTATCCTTCATGGTTTGTCTTGAATATTTATTAATTGATGCTAAACAACTTCAATATTTTCAAAAATGGTTCACCAAGGATTTATCATTTACTTATCTACTAATTCAATGTTCTATGATACAGAATCAATATATAAAAGGCTATAAAATTATAGTTCCCACCACTGTGGCTTCCATCTAGATCTTATATCCATTATACAATTATGTGCATGCTCAAACGCATGGCTACAATGCTTATAGGCCAAATTTCACACTCCTTTTATGTTATTGATTAAGGAAAAAGTAGGTTTTGAAGAGGCCACAAAACCTTTTAACAACATGAAAGAGATAGATTTAGCAGAAAAAGTACCCAAGCAAGAAAATAAAACAAGACAGGAAGTTTCCAAAAGAGAACATCAGAACCAGCCGAGAGGCAGCACCACAAAAGAACCCACAAAAATCCAACAACAAAACCACAATTAGGCCATATTCTTCAGGACCTCTACCACCTCCTGTTCCAGTTTGTTCATATTTCGCGCTGCTTTCCTGATTTCCTAGATGTTAACCTGGGCCTTATTAGCCTTTCTCTTAAGGTTTTCTCTAGTTCTTTTACACGGTCCACCATAAGCTTCTTGACTGTGTACTTTATCCACCTCCTCTTCCACAACAGTCTTGTCTTGATAAGCATTCTCAAGACTATCCACCATCATATCCATAGCATTAGCCATGGATTTTAAAATCTTATGGCTAGTATTCATCACCACTTGGATAGACTCTTTTATGTGCTTGATTATTTCCTCCAAAGCTAATAGCTTCTCATCATGATTACTCTTAAATTTCTCAAGATCTTCAATAATTTTCTTAAGGAAATCCACCATATACTTTTTTTCCTCCTTAGTCCACAAGTTCGTGGTCTTCACTCTGTCTCTAGCAGTGTTGTCAAGGGACTCAGTTTTTTCAAGTTTTCTACTCATAGCGCTTTGTTTCAACTTAATTTCCTTAATCTCAAAGAACACCCATCTCATCAGTCTAAAGAAATCCACAGACCCATTATGAGCAATGGCCAAAATGTCCGCAAGGAACTCGCGTTCTTCCTCGAAATAATGATCTTCTACCCTGAGGTCATTGGGATAACGAGGTTTGTCCTCTCTATCAATGGCAGGGTAGCTGGAACATTCAGATGAAGAGTCCATCTGAGAATCCTCTGTAACAAGGGTTTTACCTTTCACCTTGGTCTTAGCTTCATCATATCCAAGAGTTACAACCTTAGTACCGGCTTTAGGAAGGCCATGTTTAGAGGGGACACTAACCTTCTTTCTTTTGTTACTCCCCTTCTTCAAAGACTTAGAGGTCTCACCCTCCTCATTCTCCAAATCAGTATCCTATTCCTCCTTCTCAAAGTAGCTTGCACCCAATTCCTCTTTTTCATAAATAGAGTTGGGAGACAAGGACGTTTTGGACAAAGTCAGCTGGGCTTTGCAATGTTCAAAAATTAAAACCAAAAAACCCTCATGAAGAATAGGGTGTCTAACAAGGTTCATACTATGATCATTGAGGCTAGCATTCAAAGCACACTCCTTTTATGTTACTACTGATATGTGGCCCTTGAAATCCATAAGATAATGGTGTAGTAAATGAGCACATTGATTCTTTAGATTGTATATTAGTAAAGTCTAATGTCACTTACTCTTGTAAGTAAGAACTATACTTCTAATCAATTGAACATATCATTCATATGCTTTCTTATGTGCTTCAATTATTGAATTAGTTGGATGAAAGTAAGAAAGTAAATAACTCAAACACACATTGAAAGAGAGATTTACAAAAAAATATTGAAGTTGTGCTTCCTCATTTCCACTATCATCTTGCAACATTTACAAGTCAATTTGGGATTTCAAATGCATTGGGGCCTTGTCAAGAACATCTACAGTCCTCTATTAACTTGCCTTCTTGTGGATTACGTGCTTATTCAATCTACTTGTCTCCTGCACTCATCTATAGAGTCATCTTATATTCCTAATTTGAAACTGCAACTCACCAACCTCCATATTTGACTTCCAAGGCTTGTACTCATGCTTACATAAGAGCATCTGAACCATATAAGATTCTAAATGATCCCCACACAAATATATGGAAGATAAATCAATTCAACTGCATGTTGCTCAGTTGGTTCTACCATTTATCTCATTTAGAGTAACATCCACTGCAGCCAAACCCATCTAGGCAAGATTGTCTTTTGTTTTGTGAGTTCATCTAAAGCTAAAACCTATTGAGTCGGTTAAATACCCAATGGAAACTGCCACACATGAATTTCTATAAGTGGTATGAAGCGAAGAATGTATAGATGAACCCTCAGCCTTCTTATACCAATTAATCAAACCCATCACTCATGAATGTTCATGCAAGTGGTGTGAAGCCTGGGATGTCTAGATTAACCTTGAGCCTCATACACCAATTCCCTTATTCCTAAACGTGGTTTTTTTTGTAGATTTTCCCTTTTTATCAACTATTTTTGCATCCACATGTTTTACCTATTTCATCAAATCATATGCTTTTGGTGTGGAAAACTCAGACTTGTTAACTGTCACATGAATCTTTCTCTTTTCCTTTGTTTTGCATGTCATCTTAAGGGATTGAGTCAGTTGAATGTAACTTAGACCGATTCAGCATGTTTAAGTGCAAAAGAGGACCATTCCTAGCCTAAATGTACCCATATCGACGTGTTGGAATAGTCCATTTTGTCACATGGGTCGCAAAACAAAAGTTACACCCCTTTGCA
The DNA here is from genome assembly GCA_007258455.2 of Sequoia sempervirens. Lineage (NCBI taxonomy): Eukaryota > Viridiplantae > Streptophyta > Pinopsida > Cupressales > Cupressaceae > Sequoia > Sequoia sempervirens. Next base: position 173,083,207 of record VDFB02000002.1, read on the forward strand.
ACTTTACATTGCTTACATTTGACACTTTTTTCATCAACTAAAAATTCGTCACCATTGGAAAACACCTCTGAGATATCAAAAACTGAGAGAGGTTATTGTACAGGGGCCCAATGCGATCCCGTAGCTTCATATGGAATTTTTAAAAGTTTCACAGTTTTTGAGTAATATCTTATCAAAAATTGCAACCATTTTGCACTTTGGACTCTTAAGGGATTGAGCCAGTTGAACGCAGGTCGAACTGATTCAATGTATTTGGGTGCAAAAGAGAGCTATGCCTAGCCTAAACATACCCATCCGGACGTGTTGGAACAATCCATTTGGTAACACAAGTTGCATAACAAAAGTTACACCCCTTTGCAACTTTACACTGCTTGCATTTGACACCTTTTCCATCAACTCAAAAGTTGTCACCACTTGAAAACACCTTTAAGATATCAAAAAAATTAAAGGTTATTATAGAGGGGCCCAAAATGATCTCATAGCCTCATATAAAAGTTTCTCTAAGTGTCACAGTTTTGGAGTTACATCCTGTCAAAGATTACATCCATTTTGCACTTTGGACTCTTAAGGGATTGAGCGGGTTGAACGTAGCTCAGATTGATTCAAAATATTTGGGTGTAAAGTAGGACCATTCCTAGCCTAAACGTACCCATCTGCATGTGTTGGAACAATCCATTTGGTCACACAAGTTGCAGAACAAAAGATATACCCCTTTGCAACTTTACACTGCTTGCATTTGACATCTTTTTTCCATTAACTAAAATGTCATCACCACTGGAAAAAACCTCTGAGATATCAAAAAATGAGAGAGGTTATTATAGAGGGATCCAACATAATCCTGTAGCCTCAAACAAAAAGTTTCTAAGTGTCACGGTTTCCAAGTTACAGGTTGTCAAAGATTGTAGCAATTTTGCACTTTGAAATCTTAAGAGATTGAATTGGTTCAACATAGCTTGGACTAATTCGGCATGTTTGGGTGCAAAAGAGGACCATTCCTAGCCTAAATTTACCCATCCAGACATGTTGGAATAGTCTGTTTGGTCACACGAGTTGCAAAACGTAAGTTACAGCCCTTTGAAACTTTACACTTCTTGCTTTTGACACTTTTTCCATCAACTGAAAAGTCGTCACCACTAGAAAATGGCTCTGAGCTATCAAAAACTGAGAGAGTTTATTGTAGAGGGGCCCAATGTGATCCCATATCCTTAGAAAAAAAGTTTCTAAGTGTCACAGTTTTTGAGTAATAGTCCATCAAAGATTGCAACCATTTTGCACTTTGGACTCTTAAGGTATTGAGTCAGTTGAACGTAGCTTAGACTGATTCGGTATGTTTGGATGTGAAAAAGGACCATGCCTAGCCTAAAAATACCCATCTAGATGTGTTGGAACAATCTGTTTGGTCACACTAGTTATAGATTAAAAGTTACACCCCTTTGCAACTTTACATTGCTTAACTTTTGTTGGAACTGTCAATTTAGACCTCAAACTAAGGCATAGGCTTAACTTTAGTTTCCACCAACTAAATTTTTTCAAATTTTGGATTATTGATGCTTATAGGTGTATGGGATGATGTGCCAAGTTTCATGATATTTCCACACATGCAAGTTCCTTTCCACAAAGCCCTTGATTTCCTAGCTTTTACATGGCAATTTGTCTATTTTTAGTGCAAATTCTTGTATTTTAGGAATGTGCAAGACTAGGGACTATTTAGGCATGTTATAAATGTCTAAATACACCTTCCATATGAATTTCAAGATATAACTAATTCATTTAGTAATTGTTGTTCCATAACAGTCCTTAGAGGCCTAATTTGACTATAAGTAGTTTTGCCAATTCCTTACAAATTAACCTCATATGATTTTCATACATTTCTAATAAGAATTAGAAGGGTATCCAAATCAGGTTTTAGATCCCCATTATCAAGTATAAGAAGAAATTTATATCAAAATCATCTATGTGAAGGGCTATAAACTCATAACCTATAGGGTTCCTAAGGATGCTTCATATCACATGTGAACCTACATCAACCTTGAAAAAGTGCTCAAGGGAAAGTATAATAAGGATGAGGTCTATGGCAATCATACTCATGTTCAAAGATAAGCCTTCTCAATCTCATTTTTTGATGGTTGATAACACCTACAGGGGAAAAGATAATGATGGGGTTAGAGAACAAGAAAGCACGGTACTACAAATCAAGAACATAGTCGTGTTTTCAGCCACCTACAAGTGAAGGTAGAAAGATAATTTTGAATGAAACTATGAAAACTATCACTGTCACCAAGCAAGGTATATCAATCATGGGACAACAAGAAATTATCATGGAGGTAGATTGTATTATAAAAGGTAGTCGTATGAGCATATGCAATTTTCCCAATGAAGAATAGAAATGGAATGAAAGTGCTAATGAAGAATGATAGTGCTAACCTAGAGTGACAATGGCACATGCCAATGATACTTATGACTATGATTATGAAAAAAACTCATGGGCTCTCATGGTGATTGTTACCTGATTTTTCTTCCAGCTAAATTAGGTAGACCTATGATTGTGTTTGCATTTAAATATTAAAAGATACATATCACATTCTACTAAATTCCATCCATGTGCATAAAAGAGATTGTCAAAAGATTGCATTATTACAATTGTGCAATTGCATACAATAAGAAAGAGAGTCAACATTTATTGAAAATGTAATCTTTATTGATGATGATAAGTGTATAGTGTCCCTCACAAGCCGAGGGACTGACTATTCTAATGCATATGAAGAAAAGACTATACATTTATATATACAGAAGAAAGAAATGCACATAAAATGAAGAGGGACCCATCATTGCCTGAAATGACAAATCTCGTTTGCCCTGTCTGGCATCGTCTTTAGTCTTCTCCACTTGTCCTACTTTCATTTGACACTCTCCTTGCTGCTCCTAGGTTCCTTGCATCTAAAAAAATAGTGTTGTTAGAAGCAATGAAAGGTCACTAATTAGAATATGTGCAAAACATCCATAAACATTTAATCTGATGTCCATAAGCATTAAAATAGAAAACATACCATAGGTGTCCAGGAAAACAAAAAGAGTGATCAAACACACCTATCATATGCTTTGTTTATCTAACTTGTTTGCTCCTTGTGCAGATATAGGAAAAATCCTTGTTACTATTTTGATTCAGCTAATTAAAGCATGTGGGGTAAAATGTGGCTCCCACAAGGGTTGAGCCCAACATGCTACCCTCTTGTGTTTTAGGAGGGATAGGAAATTGAGCAACTTGATCAAATAAATGATAAAAATATTCTTGATGCATTAAATCAATATGGAATCATACCAGTTGATCAACTTTCATTATCAAATTCAAAAGATGCAACAAACAATGTGAACTATCAAGAAAGTTACTCTTCATCTTTTCACAATGAATCAAGTAATAAGCTGCCATCATGCCAAAAAGGGACAATACTCTGCTGAATATGTTTTTCAATCTTCTTAAGTGGATCCAAAGTCCATTTTAATAATGATATGTGTTGGATTTAATTGCCATCATTTTCAAAGAACATCTTTGAAGGAAACAAGAACAAGGACAACAATCATTCAAAGGTGAAGTAGTTTGTCTCTTCCCAAGAAACATATGATTTCTGTAATAATATGAACACTGAAGCATCAAGTTCAATTATGGATAATCACAATGGCAAAGGAACTATCAAGTCCTATCACAAGCTTTTAAGGGCTAACACAGTGGAGCAGTGAAAAGCATTGTTTGAGATGAGAAAGCATTTGGACAACAAAGATAGAATGAGCATAACAATGCAACAATGAACAAAGATAAAAGTTCACAAAATGGGACAATGTTGTTATTACTGATTAAATAGTAACCATATTAAAACCAAAGTCTCAAAGTCATCTAAAATAAGATAACTATAGTGACTAAATCAGTGACAAGTATCAACGCAAATGTTATGTCACAAGTTCAAAACAATCAGACAAGGTGTGTTGATAAAGAATACAGTCACAAGGGACAAGGAATGTTAGCTCTTCAAGGAAAAAGATAGAGCAACAACTAGGTGAAAGAAAAGATCAGTAAAGAATGGAGCAAAGGGAACAGTTGCCTGTTTAAATTTGGTCAAGGTATAAAGAGATGTTTTCATAACTTCAACCTTTGGTGATCCCAATAGAAGTAAGAGCTACTGGACTGTTATTGTTTAATACCTTTATATCTAATTTCTTGCAAAAGGGAGAAATTCCTATTACAACATTGAGCAATGGTAGACATGCAGGAGTCTCTATCTATCAATATGTGGCATGTTATCTCCAAGCCTCTACATTACACAGGCATAAAGGAAAGACAGATAAGATGTGATCAAGTGATTGGAGTTGCTTCAGGTTTTTATGTCTCAAGACAAATATGCATATCCGATCTTCTTGCCTTCCTCTTGGTGAATGTGGGGAGCCTTACAGAGTTTTATATGCCTGCATCACAAGGTTCACAAATTGTGTTTGTGTGTAGCTATGATGGTAGTTTGCCTTAAAATATTATAGGGCATGTACCCACATTCAGTGGGAAATATGGTGAATTGTGAACAATGACATGACAGAAGCTATAGGAGACACAATCATGATTGGTTGGTGTCATAGACAGTGGATTCAAGCACAAAATGACTGTTTAAAAGCCATGACAAGGTAAGGTGAAAGAGACTATGATAATAGGTTTGTATTTAGCATGAAAAGACAACCAAAATCATCATGAATCCTATAATCCAATTTAGAGGACAGTAAGTGGCTTTATGTTCTCCATAGTACAGTTCTTATGAATTATATAGAACAACCATACTCAAGTAGATTGTATAGTGCAAGAATGATGAGAGCAATGCCAAAGGTTTGTTGAAGATTGTTGCATTATTAGGATACTCTGCACTAGTTTCTTTCCAGGTTACAAGCTATTGTAACAATGTTACTTTTAGTTTTCCAAAGGAGATTCTAGTTTACAAGTAGCAACTTATATAGTAGATCATAATGCAATGACTATCCACAAGTAACAGTCAAGCTAACATTAACAAAAGAAAAAACTCACCTATAGAATGCATTGGTATTGGGAAATGATATTCAACTAAAAAAACCTGAACATTTTGAAATTAGTTTGACAAAGATAAAGACCCTACCTTTGTATGAGCACAACAAAATCGAGAAGACACAAGGTACAATCCAAAGGTTGTAGGCACTATGTATTTCGACTGTCATGTCAATAGGTTCAAGGAAAACAGAGAAAGATATCTCATGGATTTCAGTGCATAATAATGCATGGTGAAAGTGATAGTGTTGTTGAGTTGAGAACAAACAAACACATAGGGTATCAAGTATCTGAAGATGAAATGTCGGTAAAAATCTCATTTTTTTCCTTCATTTCCTACTAAGAAAGCAAATGCGTATGTTGGTTCATCCCAATGAGAATGAGTAGAGGGTTTTCATAAAACCCTAGCCATGATGGATAATGCTCAGTTTGTTATTAGAATAATTCCTTCATGCCAAGTCAATTCAAAATAGAGGAGAAACCCTCATATTCATGAAAGAATATGTAAACCCAGAATGAAGTAGATATACAGAATGAAGACCACCACCTGCAAGTTAATGAAATGGGGTATTATTCTTGAAGGAATGGAAAAGATACATAGAATTTCTATGAGGTATGCCTGTATTATGCAATGGCATTGAATCTTGTTGCAAACTATTTTTTCTTCACATGGCTGCATTGTTTTGTGGAACAATTGACTAAGATAGCTCTTGTTTTAACTGATCACTCTCTCATGAAATCTCATTCATATTATAGTCTTGCATGACTTTATCATAGCCAAGTTTTTTAAGTTAGTAGAGCAGATTCTAGGTGGAGCTCGAGGACACTGATTTCATAAATTGAAGCTAGGGTTTCTTAATGACCCAATACCGCAATTTGTTTTGTGAAAGCCCAAAACACTGAATGAAAACTTTTATCCAAAAAATGAAGGAACTAAATTGTTTTTTTTCCAGAATTTTTAAACATTAAAAGCAAAAAAAACTTGGAAATGCTTTGAAGGTCGAAAATAAAGTTTTCTGATTGGGCCATTTCATCATTTCTTTAGAAAATAAGGATATCTTGTTCACAGAGTAGAAGTATGCTATGGAGGAAATAAAAGAACAAAACCCAGAACGCAAAATATATTACCCTATCAAAATGCTCTAAGTGGAGTCAACCCTTGCAAGGAGAATACATAAATATTAAAGGAAAATGTATATGGTTGTGGCCTTGACAACTTTAGTTTGCATAAACAATGGAGAAAAATCAAGATATGAATTAGATTGGAGCTTACCTAAGCTCGAGTTTTCATTTTCATTAAATGAGAAAGTTATTAATGCCACTGTTAAGCTTCAGAAGATCACTTCCATGGTGACTAGGAGCAAGCAATAACCCATAGAGAGAATAGAGTTAAAAAATGCATCAATAACATGTATTTGGCCATGACATTGATAACTCGAGTGGCTTCCAAATGGAGAAAAAAATCCAGATTTGTTAAAAGAACAACATTTACCTCTTTTTCTAGTGGTTTCCATGAGAAAAATCACTCAGAATCGGCCACAAAACCATCTGTAGAGCTCTATCCTTGAAACCCCATGGTGGCAGAGCAAACTCTTCATGAAGGTTCGATGGAAAAAATGAGTGACTTTTGCAAATCTTCCATTGTTTTGTGTTAGGGTTAAAATCCCTATTGAAGCCGACCAAAGGTATTTTTATCTTTGTTTTAAAAATTGCAAAACACAATCTAATGTGTTATATGGGCTAGGAAATGAAGTCCTATGCCTTAGTGTTTTCATGCCTCCTTGAAATTGCAATTCATTGAAAGACTTGGTGTTTTATTTTCAAACTCATCACCTTGCATAAAATTCTTCAAGACTTACATTGTGCATTAGGCCAACCCCTACTTTCTGTGGGTCTCAAAATGTGTGGCATTTTAATAAAGTATAAATCACTTAATTGTGAATGTCATTTCAAATAATGGTGAGTAATGCCTTGAGAGGAGATTGAGATAGGTTTAATGTTTGCAAGCCTTGAGGAATGGCAGGGGAATTTATTATTATTATTGCATTTATTCTGAATTGTAAAACATTATTTAAAGTGATGTGTTTATAAATCACTTTATTTGATGTCATTTATAATGCAAAATGTTGATGTGTTTCAAGGAATGGTGGGGCCTCTTGTTGTTTTGCATTTGTTTTCTGAAATATAAAATAGTTTAATTAAGTGATGTTATTATAAGTCACTTAATCAAATTATTATCTTAAATGAAAAATAGAGTATTATGCCTTTGCAAAAAGCACCAAAAGTGTGGGTCAAACTGGATGAAACATGTGTGAGCAAAAATGATGACTAGCCAACATGGAAAAGGTGTGTGAGGTTGTCTTTGACTATTTTTGGAGGGAATGGGCTATTTGGAGGTAGTTTTGTCACACTTTTGGTGTGACTGGGGTCTTGGATTGACCTTGCTTCATTTGGAGGACAGTTTGGAGTGATTTTAGAAGGTTCTTTTTGGCCTTTTCTACTGCATCTGACTAGAATATTCTAGATGGAATTGTGTGATGTAGTTGTTTGAAATTTTTGCTTAGGTAACTTCAAACTGTGTTGTTGAAGTGAGTTCTTTCTTTCTTTCATGGCTTACTTTGGAGCTTTTTTCAGGCAGAGGACAACATTGTGACTCAATATTAGACATGTATAGCAGTATGTAACACCATTTTTATTAATGAAATTCAGTGTTTACCTTCTTTGAAGCTATCTCATTGTGTGTAGTGTGGTGATTGATGAATGTTCTTCTGAGTTTTGGTAACTCCTTCATGTTTGTCTCACTTTAGCACCTTTAGGTAGAATGAACATATATTTCTGCAGGTTGTAAGTTGTGTGGTGGTTCAAATAGTCTTTTTAGTTGTGAAAGATTTCCTTTCCTTCATAAATGTTAAGAGAACCAAGCCTCCTTGCAAAACACTTATGCATTAATATATAAAAGTATTTGAGATGTGTTAAGATAAGTCGAGTCATTGATAAAATTGTGTGCAAGTTGTTTGTAGGTCTTAGTTAGTTTGGTGAATCACCTTTTTAAAAGTTTTTAGTTAAGTTTCATTTTCATGTTACCCTTTTACTCTTTCCTCGGGAAATCATTAGTTTAGAAATAGTTTAGGTGACACCAAAAGGGGGAGCCAACCCATAATTTGGAGGTCTAATTTCATAATAGGATACCCACAGTTTGAAAGTAGTCCCATGTTGCTCCAAATTTGTAGAGTCCACAACTTGGCAAGAGTGCAAATTTGGATATTTAACAATGATAATGGGTGATAATTTCCAATAATAAACTATTTGATACCTCTTGTAGCATGGCCAAATTTATTCTATTTTCCCTCTTTGATTGATTTCTATACCATATTTTTTTGTATAATGCTCACTACCTTCTTAATGCGGTAGCAATGACTAGGTAGTGAGCTGTTTGAAAAAATGCCTCAAAGAAATGGGGTCTTCTGGTGATGTACGTACATCACTAGAAGACCCCATTTCTTTGAGGCATTTTTTCAAATAGTAATGCTAACCTAGAGTGACAATGGCACATGCTAATGATACTTATGATTGTGATTATGACAACTCATGGGGTCTCATGGTAATAATGGGTAATAATGTCCAATAATTAGTTGTTTGATACTTCTTGTAAGATGGTCAAATTTATTCTATTTTCCCTCTTTGACTAATTTCTATACCATATTTTTTCTTACAATGCTCACTACATTGTCAATGCGGTAGTAATGACAAAGTAGTGAGATTTTTGAAAAAATGCCTCAAAGAAATGGGGTCTTTTGGTGATGTACGTTTCCCAAGAGACATACATCACCAACTAGGAGACGTTCATCACCAGAAGACCCCATTTCTTTGAGAATTTTTTTCAAACATCTCACTACCTTGCCATTGCTACCGCATTGACAATGTAGTGAGCTTGTCAAATTGTCAATGTGATAGCATAGACAAGATAGTGAGCTATTTGAAAAAATGCCTCAAAGAAATGGGGTCTCCTAGTGGTACTAGTGATGCTCATCACTAGGAGACCCCATTTCTTTGAGGCATTTTTTTAAACAACTCACTACCTTGTCATTGTTACTACATTGACAATGTAGTGAGCTTGTCAAATTGTCAATGTGGTAGCAATGAGGAGACCCCATTTCTTTGAGGCATTTTTTTCAAATAGTTCACTACCTTGTCATTGCTACTGCATTGACAATGTGGTAAGATTGTCAAATTTTCAATGTGGTAGCATAAACAAGGTAGTGAGTTGTTTGAAAAAATGCCTCAAAGAAATGGGGTCTCCTGGTGCCAGGAGACCCCATTTCTTTGAGGCATTTTTTCAAACAACTCACCACCTTCTCATTGCTACCGCATTGACAACTTCGAACCAATAATCATATGTAAACTTCAAACCAAAACATATGTACAAACTTGGAACCAAAACATATGTAAACTTGAAATATAGAAACGAAAGGTCTAACTATCAACTAATCTTGATGTGCATACTCTAAATTTTAATACAAATTAATGTGCTTACTTAAAAATTAATCCAATGAACTATCTAGGTTTGCTCTACTCTTTATTGTGTCAAGTATTGCCTCATGGTTATATTCACGCACCTTCCACAAGGTCTTGTTCAAAGGTATACCCCCACATTTGATCAAATGAACATTGGATGCCACGACAAGGTTTGAGTAATGAAGAATCTTCTGATGTGTTTCAAAATCCTAAAACAACCAAACATTAACACTCTTATGTGGATACCTTCTAAGCCACGCTCCAACGACAACCATTGAGCCTGTAGGGTATTCGATGTTTTCTCCATCTATAATAGGGGCCTCCAATTTCTTTTTTGCCTCAACACAATGACACAAGTAATAATTTGTTCCCTCTTCATTGTCTTCATCTGCAATAACTACATAAACATGCCCTACATTGATGTGTACAAAAAATTAGATGAAATTAGTCAATATTAGAAATACACTACAAAGTAAGATAACAATAGGAATTTCAAAAACTATGCAAATAGATATATTACCTAGTTGAACTAGATCTAATATGTGGTCAATTTCAATCGATGATTCCATCTATGTCAGTTCTAATGTTGTCAGAGGCTAATACATGTGAAGTGGTTTAAGATAACTAAACCACCATTCGTCAACCCACTCCTTTGACTCACACTCATTCCAGACTTGAATTGTATATGAAGAAAAAAAGCATGCAATCTTCCGCGTATGGATACTCCATGAACCTACATTTAAGGAAAGAGTGTAGCTCACTTGATCCTGACAGTGTACAACAATCCTCATATGGTGCAATGTTAGTATCATTTATCAACCAAAAAAATTGACAAATTGAAGACTTACCTTCATCACCTGGACCCATCAAAGCATTACACCACTTGATGATTGATTTTTCTTTTGTCAACTTTGCATTGTCTTTATACTTTAACTCTTCTCATGTTAATATTCTTTTGATACATGCTCTTGCACCATCATGCTTCCCATTTTCATGCCTGACCTCACAAAAGTTTCACATATGTTGAACACCTGTAATAACATGCATTTTTCTCAACCAATAGAACATTCATGATTTCTTGAACTGTGATGCACAATTATTCGACCATATTATATGTCGATTGTATGTTATGCCCCTCCTAGCCAAATCACTATAGAACAACTGAAAACAACCTTGCACAAACTCTAAAGAATGTGTGTGATCATCACTAATGTAAAAGTGGTACTCCCTCAATACATTTCTATTATCCTTTGTATTGTTAGTTGTGATGAGCTCAGGATATGCTCATAATTTGAGTATCATGATGTATTTTTAATATCTCTACTTTTACTGCTAATAGATGTTTTAACTCTTTTATTAAAGACCTTTTATCTAAAATGGGTAGTATCCTGTAGCAATACATTCCTACATTCGTGCAGCCTAACATCTTCATGTGTCTTATTAATTACCCTGTTTTGACTTCCCGAGTGACTGATATAATGCATATGGGTTTTTAATAATGGGATAGATTTAATGTGTGATTAATGAATGTATCGTGTTGTTTTCCACAAATGCTTTCTTTCGCCTCTATCGCCTTGTGCATCGTAGGTTGTTGAAGGGAGCATGAATGAGTCAAGCGCAGCAGACTTTGACTTTGCAGTAAAGTCCATTTGCAGCACGGTGTCGAGGAAGTTGTTCCAGTGAAGACTCTATGTCCAGGTCGTTGGGAAGAAACTTAAATGATCATTAATCTAGAAAGAGTGGAATGTTAAATTCTCTGGATCGTGTTGAACATATATGTTTTCATTTATGAGAAGTCTGTTCCTCGGTTTCAGGATTCATTTATGTCCACGTCTTTCTATGTTGAGTTAGGTAGTTAGTTGCTTTTATGGTTTAAATAAGTGCTCCTCCTGCTTGAGTGAGCAAGCATAGCATGTAAGAGTTAGTATGATAATAAGAGGCAGAATATGTAAGAGTTAGTATTATGATAAGAGATAGAGTTTTGTGTTAGTTTTCATATGAGCAGAACAATGTATATCATTCTGAGTTTATGAATAAAAGTTGATGAGGTTCTGAGTTCAATTCTTGCATAATTAGTTGATGCTTGCTAAGGGGGCCCACTTAGTAAGTATCTGTAGTTAGTTATTTAGTCGTTTATTTTCTGTTGATCATAAGTTAGATTTTGTTCTTGAAGTTTCAGTGCAAACTCAGTCTTATATTGTTCCTGCAGCATCAGGAATCCATCCCTGTGTTTGTTCCTGCAACATAGGGCCAGTTCATAGTTTGTTTCTCAGTTATAGTTGTTATGGTTTCTGCTTTGATTAAGTTTAGAAGGCTTCACATTACATTCCTGTAGCATATGTAGAATTCCTTTCACGCATTTATTTCTGGTAAATCGTGACTGAAACCGGTTCTTAGTGCACATATAGTGCCGCTCCATTTCAAGTATACGTTCCCTGGTTTGACAAAGTAAATGAATGACCATAAGAAGATGTTAGTCGCTTGCTGGAATGTCCAATTCCCAAGTTAGGATTTTTCATGACTTTTATATCCTTTTGTGGGCGCGACCATTTTTGGCGCCGTTGTCGGGGATGGTGTCAAGCTAAGAACCTGTCATAAGTCATTGTTAGCAGTAGTTTAGTCTGTTATTCAAGCATTTTCAAATTCCTTCAATTCACCATTCATTCTATTGCATGCATAAAAGAAGAGATGCTCTGGGATGATTCCTCCCTGACCTTCCATTCATTGATAACAATCCTGAACCAGCTTATAATCTATTTGAGGAAGAAGGAGACCAAGATATCAATCCATTTGCTGAAAACCTGTTTGTTGAATTGCCATTTGACCTAGTTGACGAAGAACTTGAAGAAAATCCATTTTCTCTGATACTCCATCAAGCAAATATGGAACGAAATCCACCTAATCAACCTCTTGCTTTTGAGTTCCCCATCATTGCTCAGCAAGATAATGATAACCTTAAAAATATTCCTTCTTCATTGCTTCCCAAGTTCTATGAACTATTTACAGAAGACCTAGACACTTTCTTGTTTGAGTTTGACATCCTCTGTCGCAGCTATGATTACACTTCAAATGCTCACAGGCTGAAGTTGTTTCCTTCTACTTTGAAGGAAGGAGCTCTTAGATGGTTTATGAGTTTGGGAAGTGGTGTTGTTGATAGTTGGGCAGTCATGCAAACAAAATTTCTTGAGAAATACAAGGAATATTGTAAGAGTGGTAGTAAGGGAGATGATATATTTAGAATTCAACAAAAGGAGGATGAAAGTCTGGAAGACTATATCTCAAGATTATTGTTTTCCCTGAAAAAGAATTCAGACCATACTCTCAATGAAGAATCTCAGAAACTACTTTTTCTAAGGGGAATCAGTGATACCTATATAGATGCCCTGGACCTGATGGGAGGAGGAGATATAACCCAACTGCCTTGGGATGATATCAAGAAAATATGTCTCAACTACTCTCGAGCAATTGTTAAGAAGGGTAGAGGTCATCAGGCCACAGTGGGAAAGTCTTCTATTAATGGAGTTTCACGGATGGAGATCACAAATTTTCTCTCTGATTTCAAGCAGGATATGATAAACAACATGGCTACACAGTTGGATACTATGCAAGCTAGGAAGAAACATGAGGAAGCTAAAGCAATCTTGGCTGAGTTCTGTCCACATTGTAGACAGAAGAAACAAGACTGCAGATGTAAGATGGTGGCTAACCTAGAGGCTAAGCAGTTACCTACTGACTTTAAGATGGTAGAGAGTGATGATGAACAAGTATTCTTCATTGCACAAAGGCGACCATGGGCTCAAAGACAAGGTATGCTTCAAGATCCTTTGACTTTTGGTAATCCTTATTCTAATTACAATAACTAGTGGCAACCTACATATGGCCCATCACCTCCTTGGAATACTTCTCAACCTCACTGGCCTAGTTATTAGAGTCCTCAATGGCAATCTCCTCAAGGAGGTTGGCAGTAGCCACAAGGACAATGGACTCCACCCCCAAGTAACTGGCAGTAGAACCCTCAATGGAGAAGTCCACAGCAATGGCAGAACCAATCCCCTGCCTCCCTGCAGCTTCAACAGCCACAACCTTCGGCTCTCATGCCACCTCCTGCAACACCTGTAGCAAATACTGACCCTCCAAAACAAACGCCTATGCCTGCTCAACCATTGCCAAATCCTAATAATAAGCAGCAGCAACAACAACCTATGTGTTTTGCAGAAGCCAATCAGTATCCAACTTATGCCCTAAATATTCATGATATCCATTTCAGATCTGGAACCACTCTCCCTGCTCCACACCCACCTGTCATTACAGAGATTCCAGACTCTGCCTCTGAACAACCGACTGATCCTGCAGAACATATACCAGTGTCAGATACTGTCTCTAAGGAGCTTGTCCTACAGCATCAGGCTAAACCGCCTTTTCCTCAAAGATTGCAAATTACTACATCAAAGTCTATGGAAGAGTCTACCTTTGATATTTTGGATCAACTAAAGAATGTACACATTCAAATCCCCCTCTTTCAAACTATTAAAGATGTCCCAATTTATGGAAAAGCCATTAAGGAGGCATGTTTAAAGAAACCAGGAAGAAAGAAAAAGGATCCCCAAACTATCCATGTTCTAGGACAATTAGCAGATATTATGTTGGGGAAGATAGTCATTCCAAAATATACTGACCCTGGGAGTCTTGTGGTACAAATAAAAATTAATGGCCAAATAGTAAAGAATGTTTTGATTGACCTTGGTGCAGCCATCAATGTAATGACCAATAATACAATGGAGTATTTGAATATCTTAAACATTCGGTTTACACCTACCGTCCTGTAGCTTGCTGATAGTTCCACAGTAAAACTTGATGGAATGGTAGAAGATGTTATTGTCATCCTTGAATCTTAGGAATACCCAGCAGATTTCACAATATTGTCCACTAAGGAAACTTTGGGAGGCTATCCTATCATCCTAGGTAGACCATGGTTAGCCACAGGTGATGTTTTTATAGGATGTCGTTCAGGAGACATGACAATTTCTGATGGTTAGTCAAGAAAGAAATTGGCTTTATATCCACTTGCCCTACCTCAGCCAGACTTGTCTCAACCAATTTGGCCAGATTTGGGAGAGGAAACTAAAGAAGTCAATTCATTGGCTCAGCTAATGATGCTGCAAACTAATCCATTTTCCCAGCTTCAGAGTGATGATGACCTGCTTTTGCACATTTTGCAGTCCAACCTTGATCCGAGTAGCCCATTTGCTGTAAATAGCTATCTTTAGCAGTGTTTCCTGTAGCAACTGAATTCTGAAAGTCTGTCGCCTGAATCTCCTGCAGTTTATCATAACTTGCTTCCACATGAAATACAAACACCACCTTTATCAGCAGCCTCCATGAATGATCTTACCAAGCAAGTAGAAGTGTCTTCAGGCCACTGTCTGAACATCAATAATAAACTGCCTCAATCTCAACAAGCTGCCCTAGTCACAATGTTGCAAGATCAACACAAAGCTTTTGCATGGGACTATGGGGATATGAAGGGAATAGATCCTCAGCTCTATACTCATAGGATCTATATTAAGGAAGATTGTTTACCTGTTAGGCAGCCTCAAAAAAGGATAAATCCAGCATTTAGGGAAATAGTTAAAACAAAGCTTCAAAAATTATTTGATGTTGGTTTCATCTACCCAATTTCAGATAGTCAATGGGTATCTCCACTGGTGATTGTCCCTAAAAAGGGAGGAAAATAGAGAGTTTGTGTAGACTACAGGGAGCTGAACACAACTAAAAAGGATCATTTTCCACTACCATTTGTTGACCAAGTACTAGACTCATTGTCTGGGAAAAAATATTTCTCCTTTTTAGATGGATATAGTGGCTATAATCAAATTAGAATCACCCCTGAAGATCAAGACAAAACAACTTTTACTAGTCCATGGGGTACTTTTGCCTACTTTGTTTTACCTTTTGGACTGTGTAATGCACCTGCAACATTTCAAATGGTAGTGATAAGTATTTTTGCTAACATTTCTCATGATTCTATGGAGATCTACATGGATGACTTCACTACTTATGGAGTTACTTATGACGAAGCATTAGCCTATTTGGAAAAAGTGTTGAAAAGATGTCAAGAGTAAAATTTGTCTTTAAATAGTGAGAAATGCTTTATGATGATGCAAGAGGGAATTGTTTTAGGCCATCATGTCTTTCAAGCAGGAATTCAGGTTGATCTTGCAAAAATAGAAGTTATTCTAACTTTTCCAACACCTATGAAACAAAAGGATGTTAGAAGCTTCCTAGGACATGCTGGATATTATAGAAGATTCATCAAAGATTTCAGCAAGATAGCCAGTCCACTATATGCCTTATTGACTAAGGATTCTGAATTTACTTGGACTGAGGCCTGTGACAAATCTTCCCTGAAGCTTAAGAACCTACTTACTCAGGCACCTATTCTTCAAGGACCGAAGTGGAGTCTGCCCTTTCATATACACACAAATGCTTATGATTATGCCATAGGGGCAGTTTTAGGACAGAAAGAGAATTCCATTGAGCATGCCATATATTTCATTAGCAAAAACCTTCAAGGCCCTGAATTAAACTATATTGTCATAGAGAAAGAATTGCTAGCAGTCGTGTATGCCTTGAACAAGTTTCGACATTATGTCACTAGTTACCAAATATTTGTTCATACAGATCATGCAGCAATAAGGTACCTCATGAATAAGTCTGCCATATATGGCAGATTAGCAAGATGGCTCCTATTGTTGCAGGGATTTGATATCACAGTTATTGATAAGCTAGGCCGAGCTAATGTGGTGGCTGATTTCTTGTCAAGACTTCAAACACCTACACTTGACACTCCTGAGGTAATTGATGATAGCTTCCCTGATGAACATCTATTTTTTATTGCTGCTTAAACCCCATGGTATGTAGATATTACAAATTATTTAGCAACCAACAGAATTTCAGCACACTTCTCACCAAAGGAAAGGCAATTGCTGGTTGAGAAAAGTTTTAACTTTTCATGGATTACAGACTGTTTATTTTATACAGGACCTGACCAAGTCATGAGAAGATGTGTGAGGGAAGATGAGACCTATGGCATTTTGCACGCCTGTCATGATGAGCCATGTGGAGGGCACTTTGCAGCTAAGAGAACAGCTATGAAAGTTCTTAATACAGGATAATATTGGCATACACTACACAAAGATGCAACAGCCTACACCAGGAAATGTGACAGATGTCAACATATGGGGAGACCAACAAGGTTTGATGAAATGCCCCTGCATCCACAAGTGGTAGTCAGTTCGTTTCACAAATGGGGCATGGATTTTGTTGGGCCTATTGATCCTCCATCCAATGGGAAATCATATATTTTGGTGTGTACTGATTATGTAACCAAGTGGGTGGAAGTGAAAGCAATGACACATGCCCGTGACAATAAAGTTGTTGAGTTTCTATATGAGAAAATTTTTACAAGGTTTGGAGTCCCAAGGGAACTTGTTACTGATCAAGGAGCTCAGTTTACATCCAACTTAATCACTGCATTGATGAATGATTACAAGATCAAGCACAGAAAGTCTAGCCCCTATCACCCTCAAGCCAATGGTCAGGAAGAGGTTCCCAACAGAGAAATTGAGGCAATCCTTACAAAAATAGTCCAATTACACAAGAAGGATTGGAGCAGCTGCCTTCTTGAAGCATTCTGGGCCTATAGGACAACATGGAAAACAACTACAGGGTTTACTCCTTTTGAGTTACTCTATGGTAAGACTGCCATGTTGCCAATTGAATTTGAGCATAAGACCTTAAGAACTGCTCTCCAGCTTAACATTGATATTTCTGAGGCTCAAAAGGAATGCCTCCTACAGCTGAATGCATTGGATGAGCTAAGGAAAGTTGCCCTGTAGCATACTGAAACTATCCAACAACAAAGGAAGAAATGGCATGACAATCATATTTGAACTAAGGAATTCTCTGCCGGTGATTGGGTGCTGCTCTATGATTCCAAGTACAAAGAAAATCAAGGTCAACTAACCACACGATGGCTTGGTCCTTATGAAATAGATAATGTGTTTGATAATGGCTTAGTGCAGTTGGCTACAATAGATCCAGTTCAATTCAAGCTACTGGTTAATGGACATCGTCTTCGGTTGTATCATAAGCCAGCATCCAAAGATGAATTTATGCAGCAGTTTGTTTCAAATACGGCCACTGATCTTCCTACAGTGAAAGGCTTCGGTCTTTCTCTTGCAGCATCTCTTTAAATTCCATGTTGCATGCCCCTAATAAAGGTTTCCTTTTAAAGGAAGCCACGTTCTTCGTTTTCCATCCATCACTGCCATTCATTCTTTTTTCTTCCACGTCATCCATCTTGCCGTACCGTCTCATTCATGGTTACCATTCCAACCGTCATTTCATGGTGCACTGTGATTTTTCCCAGCACGTACGAGCATTAATTAAAAGGTATGCGATATCTTTTGTTAATCACATTATTTATTTATTTCATTTATTCAACAACTGCTATGTACATATCAGTCTTTATCGCCCATTCTTCGCCTGTCCTTTCATCCATGTGTGGACACATGTCAACTTTTAAGTAGGGGGCGGGATAATCCATTTCAAACCTTTTCTTATGTCGCTGTCACAACTAATAAGATATTTTTATTCTTCTTGTACTTTCCAAATATGGCTACGTATTTTATCTAAACAAACATTAACTACTTGATATGAGTAGTTCCTAATAATCATTACATGCAATTATCTTTCGAGTCATTCTTGGAAAAGAAGAGAAAGTGACGGCAGAACAGAAAGCAAAAAGAAGCAGAACAGAGCAAAATTTTTTTTGAAAAGGTTTGAGTTCCTGGAATCTCAACAAAGGTAATTTGCGAATATGGGTGGTCAATTGGTAAGACATGAGCCTGTAGCTCATGAGCTCTTAACACAAAATCCTCAAACAGTGCAGGCATTCAGTAATTTTGGTTGGCTAAACTATTTTCTGAGGTTAGATTCTTTCAATGGGGAAGCTGCTAGTGAATTTTTAAGAACTCTTTCAGAAGGGGAAGCTTCAGTATGGGGTCTGACCGTGGCCCTAACAGAAGAATGAATTGCTGAAGTAACCGAGCTTCCTATAGCAGGAAAAAATTTCTCTTCAGATGTTGTTTCTGCTAGGGCAGAGTTTACAGTACCAACTGATGGACCCTTGGAGGTCTCTAAATAAGGATGCAAACAAGTGTCGCTGCCCTTTCCATATTCAGAATATGTTGCATTTATAATCAGCCAACAAAACCAATTATGGCAGACAATTGGAAGCCTATGAAGAAGTTGAAAGGGATGAGCCTATACCACTGCGATCAGAAAGCACAGATCCCTACACAATGCTGAAAACTTGGCTCACTGTTGCATATGGGTTCAACAATCAAGCAGAAAGAGTAAAAATATTTGATGTCAGAAAGCAAGTGTATGAGGAATTCAAAAGCCAATTGTATCTGTTTTGGAAGCTTTCTTCTTTCAGAATTGAAAAGAGATGGGAGAAATTGACTGTTGGGCTTAGAAAATCTGAGCCACATAGCCCCCTGAATTTTGAAGCAGCCCTGGGAAGGACAGAAAAGTACATACAGCTTGGTCTTCAGAAGAGGTTCGAGTTATGGTTGCCAATAACATTTCGACCTCCAGTTTTGATGTGGCCACTTTATCCCTATCGAGCTACAAATGTTAATAAGGATACAGAAAGCCTCAGATATGAAAGATGGCAAAATTTTAGAGGTTTCTATTATAAATTTGGGAAAGTGCCAAAAAGCCATACTGCTCCTACGGATTTCAGGGAAACAACCAGGAAGCTTAATGTTGGTGGACCATCATTAGGTTAAGTAGGGGGTAGATGATGAGCTCAAGATATGCTCATAATTTGGGTATCATGATGTATTTTTAATATCTCTACTTTTACTGCTAATGGATGTTTTAACTCTTTTATTAAATACCTTTTATCTAAAATGGGTAGTATCTTATAGCAATACATTCCTACATTCATGTAGCCTAACATCTCCATGTGTCTTATTAATTACCCTATTTTGACTTCCCGAGTGACTGATATAATGCATATGGTTTTTGAATAATGGGATAGATTTAATTATGTGATTAATGAATGTATCGTGTTGTTTGCCACAAATGCTTTCTTTCGCCTCTGTCGCCTTGCGCATCACAAGTTGTTGAAGGGAGCATGAATGAGTCAAGCACAACAGACTTCGGCTTTGCAGTAAAGTCCATTTGCAGCAAGGTGTCGAGGAAGTTGTTCCAGTGAAGACTCTTTGTCCGGGTCGTTGGGAAGAAACTTAAATGATTATTAATCTGGAAAGAGTGGAATGCTAAATTCTCTGGATCGTGTTGAACGAATATGTTTTCATTTATGAGAAGTCTATTCCTCAGTTTCAAGATTCATTTATGTCCACATATTTCTCTGTTGAGTTAGGTAGTTAGTTGCTTTTTTGGTTTAAATAAGTGCTCCTCCTACGCGAGTGAGCAAGCATAGCATGTAAGAGTTAGTATGATAATTAGAAGTAGAATATGTAAGAGTTAGTATTATGATAAGAGATAGAGTTTTGTGTTAGTTTTCATATGAGCAGAACAATGTATATCATTATGAGTTTATGAATAAAAGTTGATGAAGTTATAAGTTCAATTCTTGCATAATTAGTTGATGCTTGCTAAGGGGGCCCACTTAGTAAGTATCTATAGTTAGTTAGTTAGTCGTTTATTTTTTGTTGATCATAAGTTAGATTTTTTTCTTGAAGTTTCAGTGCAAACTCAGTCTTATATTGTTCCTGCAGCATCGGGAATCCATCCCTGTGTTTGTTCCTGCAGCATAGGGCTAGTTCATAGTTTGTTTCTCAGTCAGTTATAGTTGTTATGGTTTCTTCTTTGATTAAGTTTAGAAGGCTTTGCATTACATTCCTGTAGCATAAGTAGAATTCCTTTCACGCATTTATTTATGGTAAATTGTGACTTAAACTAGTTCTTAGTGCACATACAGTGCCACTCTATTTCAAGTATACGTTCCCTGGTTTGACAAAGTAAATGAACGACCATAAGAAGATGTTAGTCACCTACTGGAATGTCCAATTCCCAAGTTAGGATTTCTCATGACTTTTATATCCTTTTGTGGGTGCGACCAAGTTGCATGAATGAATACTATGTGCACAAATATGGAAACCTATGTGGAGTTGTAATATTGTGATTGTACCTCATGTTGTAGCTGTAGAGTGCACTTCTCTACAAATTCAACCACTGAAACTATGATACCAATTGGAAAGGTGTCCTTGCATAACTTGATTTGAAAGTCCAACCATCGAGCTCTATGGGTATGCCTTGCATACTCATACGCTATATTGTCATGAAATGTAGAAAAATTGATATAATGGAATATTTTGAATAACCAAATCACACATTTTTGCTTGATTACCATCTTTTGTATTGTAGGACACTATTTTTATACTTGTTGAACTCTACTAGTTCCTTTCCAAACACGTGTTTTTTCCATATGCACATATTGGCATATGTTGCAAGCCACCGCAATGCTAACATGTGCCATGCAAGCATAGTTTCTTGTAGAATATTTGGCCGTCCTATCTTTCACATAATTTACTTGATAAGAATTCTCTTGAAGATTTTGGTGGGGCATGTATGCCACAATCCTATAAAACATTGTTAGTATGCAAATCTAAACATATAGAACGATAAACATCAAAATGGTTAGAAAATTCAATATGTAATCTACAATAACAAGTAGTGTGTGTGTGTGATTTATCTTGACATAAAAAGGTTTTAGCATTTCAAAATATCTTTGACAATTTTTAATTTGAGGATAATCCTCTAGAAAATTATGAAAAAATTGTGTTTGAGTTGTATCAAAAAAATGCTTTGGATGTGGCTCATGGTTTTGACTATCGATTCCCCTTCTTACCATATCCCTTTGATTTGAAGATACCCTTGTGTTATTCTTCCAATAGTCTTCAATTAGTGATCTCAATGCTTCAACAACTGGTTTATCTTTGTGTGGGAGTATCCCTGAGAATGCCCATAATTAAGTGGAATCAGTGTCCTCAATTCTTTGGTGCCTTTGAATGACTCTTGATAAAGTTTTTATATTAATTCTCAATTGTTGACTCGTCTTTCTAATGAGAAGAGTTTTCCTTGTTTGATTACTTACTAAAGTAGATGTATTGGCACATCGTGTGACATTACTATCTTTTGAGCATGAGGTCTTACCCACACTCTCATATGCATCCATTAGATTCTTCACAATAGTTTTTTCATTTGAAGCATCTAATGTTCTCAACCTACGAATCTTCATGATGGAACTATACTTTATACTTCACATCATTTCAACAAATAGTTGACATATTGTGGTCTCACTTAACTTTTCAAAGAACAATCTCCAAAAATTATGAGCATATCTTCTACAAGTGTGTTGTGGAATCTTACCTTCCATTGGCTAAAAAATATTCTCATCAATATTAATCAAAAACTTTGGCTTTCTATGCAAAATTCTAGGTGGTGTTCTCATAGGTAGATTCATCTCAACATTAGGAATTTCATCAATATTTAAATGAGATGGGCTAGATGGTGTACCTTCGATTGAGGATTGAATAGATGACATACCTTGAGGTTGAGATGGGAAGGTTGACATACCATTTAAATGTGAGTGATGATGTACTCTCAACTTGAGATGCAGTAGATGGTGTCCCTCCATATTCACTTGTGGTAGATGATGTTCCTCCATATTCACTTGCGGTAGAGGGCCTATCTCCAACTACGGTATTCAAATCTCTCTTAGCACAAAACTTTCACATTCATTCTCTTTGTGCTGCCAATTCCATTTCTCTCTTTAAAGGTTGAGGTTCCTCTTCAATTGGCATGTCTTCGTCAATCGTTTCCAATTTATTCTTATCACGATGTTCCCTCATCCATGCTACTTTCTTTGCATTCTTAGCTTCTATCTCTTCCTATGTTGGTTTAATCCTTCATCATTCCCTCGAAATGATGGATAATTTTATCTGTAGCATGATAAAGAGACAAATATTAGTTCGTAAAAGTGAATCCATACAAATAAATGAAATATATGTCATTCAACCCTCACTAGCTTATCAAAGCTCACATGTATTTTTGGATGGAATTCCTGAAAGAAATGTGGTCTCATGGCATGCCATGATTGCAAGATAGGAAAAAAATGGAAGCATGGACAAGGCATGTGAATTATTTGACGAAAATGTCTTGGTAGCATTGTGGTAGCATGGACAAGCTAGTGAGCTCACTAGCTTGTCAATGTGATAGAATTGACAAGGTAGTGGGTTGTTTGAAAAAATGCCTCATAAAAATGGGGTTTCACAGCGATGTACCTTGTCAATTCTCCTGCATTAACAAGCTAATAAGCTCGCTATCTTGTCAAAGATCACATGCATTTTTGGATGGAATACCTTAAAGAAATGTGGTCTCGCAACATGCCATGATTGCAAGATAGGCACAAAATGGAAGCATGGACAAGGAATGTGAATTTTTTGACAAAAATGTTTTGGTAGATATGTATGCAAAATGTGGTAGCATAAACAAGCTAGTGAGCTCAGTAGCTTGCTAGTGAAATAGAATTGACAAGGTAGTGGGTTGTTTGAAAAAATGCCTCATAGAAATGGGGGCTCACGGTGATGTACCACTAGCTTGTCAATGCGGTAGAATTGACATGGTAGTGGGTTGTTTGAAAAATTACTCATAGATATGGGGGCTCGTGGTGATGTACAAGGTAGTGGGATGTTACCACTAGCTTGTCAATGCAGTAGAATTGACAAGGTAGTGGGTTGTTTGAAAAAATGCCTCATAGAAATGGGGGCTCACAGTGATGTGCGGTAGAATTGACAAGGTAGAGCCCCCATTTCTATGAGGCACTTTTTCAAACAACCCACTACCTTGTCAATTCTACCACATTGACAAGCTAGTGAGCTCATTAGCTTGTCAAAGCTCACATGCATTTTTTGATGGAATGCCTTAAAGAAATGGTCTTGTGGCATGCCATGATTGCAAGATAGGTACAAAATGGAAGCATGGAAGAGGCATGTGAATTGTTTGACAAATTTTTTTTGGTAGACATGTATGAAAAATGTGGTAGCATAGACAAGCTAGTGAGCTCACTAGCTTGTCAATGTGGTAGAATTAACAAGGTACATCACTGTGAGACCCCATTTCTATGTGTCATTTTTTCAAACAACCCACTAACTTGTCAATTCTACCGCATTGACAAGCTAGTGAGCTCACTAGCTTGTCAAATCTCACATGAATTTTTGGATGGAATGCCTTAAATAAATGTGGTCTCATGGCATGCCATGATTGCAAGATAGGCACAAAATGGAAGCATGGACAAGGCATGTGAATTTTTTGAAATTTTTTTTTTGGTAGACATGTATGCAAAATTTGGTACCATAGACAAGCTACTGACCTCACTAGCTCACTAGCTTGTCAACATGGTAGAATTGAAAAGGTAGTGGGTTGTTTGAAAAAATGCCTCATAGAAATGGGGGCTCATGGTGATCAAAGAACCCACTACCTTGTCAATTCTACCGCATTGACAAGCTAGTGAGCTCACTAGCTTGTCAAAGCTCACATGAATTTTTGGATGGAATGCCTTAAAGAAATGTGGTCTTGTGGCATGACATGATTGCAAGATAGGCACAAAATGGAAGCATGGACCCTCTACCCTCTACCCTCCCCTCTCTCTCTCTGTCTCGTCTCTCCCTCTCTCACTCCCTCTATCTCTCTCTCATACCTTTATCTCCCACTCCCTCTCTCTCCCTCTCTCTCAAATATCTCCCTCCCACCCCCCTCTCTCTTTGTTAGATCTCTCCCTTAATCACCCTACCTACATAACTAGATCTCTCTCTCTCTCTCTC
>VDFB02000002.1:173108422-173142579 GCA_007258455.2 Sequoia sempervirens
ACCCTACCTACATAACTCTCTCTCTCTCCCTCCCCCCTCTCTCTCCCCCCTATCTCTCTATACCTCCCACCCTACCTAGCTAAGTCCCTCTCACTCCAACCCCTTCTCTCCCACTCCCTCTCTCTTAGGTCTCTCCCTTCTACCCCCTCTCCCCCTCTCAGGTTTCTCTCACTACCTCTCTCTCTCTCAAGTCTCTCCCTCCCTCTCTCCCTTCCACCCTTCCTAGACAACTCTCTCTCTCTCTCTCTCTTAAATTATCCCTCCCTCTAAAGACATACATACATACATATAAGCAAACATACATACATATAGGCATACACACATACTTACATACATACAAGCATACATACATATGTACATATAATCTTACATGCATACATACATACAAACATTACATATATTTAATAGACTAGCATTTAACAAAAGCAAGACATAATGCGAGTGCATTATAATGTGCTCACGTTATGTCTTTCTTAGGCAATTCTTGGGCACAAACACAAAAAAAATGTCAAAACTATGAAATATCAAGAGTGCGCTATAACGCGCTTGCGTTGTTTCTTTCTTTGGGAATCCCCACGCCATAGGCTTGGTATTTTCTTTGGAATACCAACCCAAAGGCTTGCAGTGCCTTCGCAATGTCCAAAGACATGTTTTTGCAAATTCTACAATATTTTACATAATCGTGTTTGTGCTAAGCATTAGTTTGCACGTGTTTCAAGGTCGAACAAATTGAATACCTGGGTAATGTTAGGCTCTCTCTTAGCTATCTAACGATGTAATTTTTTTCACATTTTGACAATGTTAAGCCTTTGATCTATAATTTCTTTTGTTTATGTGTTTGTTTTTTGGCAACAACTAGTGTTTGGTATTTTTTATTTATAAATTAACCGTTCATCAAAATTTCAAATAAATTACATTTTTAGAAACTAGACTCCATTCTACACATATTTAAAAAATGATTTTCAATTGGTTTTTAAAATTATAGGGGTAGTTGGCCAAAATTCTATTTTTTAGGAAGTGTCTACTTTGAAAATTACTAAAAAATCAAATATTCATTAAAAATTACCAAAAAAATCAGGCATAAACTTCATGTTGTTAGCTAATTTTTCACCAAAGTGATTTTAAAAATGCCAAAAAAAGTTAACCTTTTGAGGGAGCCACAAAAGTCGCCATGTTATGTTTTTTTGACAAAAACAACACCAATTTATGTGGCTCCCTGTTTTGAACCCCTTAATCTCTACCATTTAAAAAAAAAGTAGTTTAGAAAGTAGACTCAAAGCACTACAATCCTTTTTTTGTTACATCTAAATTTTTTTAGCTTAACTTGTAAACGGTGATTTTGGTTTGACCCCTCACAATGCTTTGCTCCTCCTAGGATTTTTCACCTAAAAGGAGAAAGGAGATTGGATGGGGGACCAAAATGCAAGGGTTTACACTCAAAATCTATTTCAATGAGATTTATTATGCCTAATTAAGATGTCCTATTGCTCTGATTTGAAATTGAAGTGATGTACTGATGTAAAACTATGAAAATGTAAAGTGATGGAAAACACAATGTGATATGCAAAAATGCCTAGGAATGTAACTAAATGATGAAATAACAGAACAAAATGGAAGAGATGCACCTAGAATCAAAAGTTAGATGTTGGAAGATTATGGAATCCTGAAAAATTGACTGAAATGTTGACTAGGAAACTTATGCCAGTCTAGGTGACTTAGTCCCAGTTTCAAGAAACTTTGTCGGAATAGGAATATGCCAAATGTTTATCCAGAAATGTCAAAATCAGTTTTCAGGCCCAAAAGCAGGACTAGTTTTCTCCTAGTGGCGACTTAGTCCTCCTACAAATTTCAGGAAATTCGGGACAAAATCTTTTAGTCTCGGGTCTGCACTTCCTTTTCTAATAGGTGTCTGTACTTGATTATGTAGAAAACGGGGTAGAAAGTCTCTCCAAGCTTGAAATAAGGTATGTTGACTTTATTGACTTTGTGCACTTTTTGATCACTTTTAAACACCTAATGCTTGACGAATCTGCATACAAAAGTCACATGCAAAGGGGGAAAAATGGTTGAGGGTTAGAGAATAGGGGTTTACCTTGGTCAAACCCCACTTTAGTAATCAAACCCTAAACAATGAAATGAGATGAAAAGAGAGTGATAAATAGATAACATGCAAATGCAAATGTCATAAACTTACCACACTATTGATGCTCAAATCTAAAGATGTGCAATAAAGAACTCCAATAGCTTGACTTGATAATGCTTGATTTGCTTGAATACTTAATGAGTGCAAGAGATTATATGTGATTTGAAGATAGATGATCGTAGGAGATGTAAAATGAGGTGAAAAACCCTTTTTTATAATTGATTTTACTAAAATATCCTTAAAGTAACACATCACAGGCCAACCTCAAGGGTTAGAGGACAAAATCCCGCTAGAAATTTAAAATTATTTTGAGTTTTGTGCCAAAAAGGACTAAGTCGCCCCTATTGGTGACCTAGTCCCACTTAAGCAAATTAAGTGGGTGTCAGGAATTTTGGGGCATTAAATGTTGTCCAATGAGAATATCCTTAACAACACACTTGAAAATGGTCGAAAAGTGTATTAAGGAGTCATTTAGACATGAGAAAGGGTTGAATTAGTGAAATTAAGCCTAGAAAAGCGTGAAATCTTATTACAAGACTTTACAACACTTCAAAATAGGGCTTAATAAGTGATAAAAAGGTGATTTTTAGGTGAATTGTAATGAATAGTCTAGAAAAGTGTAAAAATGTTTTACAACACTTCACAACACCTTCACAAGACACTATAATTTGAATGTTTAAGCTCTAATGTGAATGTTTTGACCACATTACAACATTATACCTAGGAAAAATCAAGCCAAAGCCCATTAGAAAGACTAAAGTGAGCATAAAAATGTCAACTATACATTTTTTGGTGACACATAACTATCCTCAATTTCACATACAAGCTCAGTATTTCCTGATTTCAAAAAAAAAGTGGCCACTTAAGACCCCTTTTTGGCCCCCAATCTTTTTGCACTTACCCTATTAATAGATTAAATTTTATGGTGGGCCCACACTAAGTTAACACTCCTTTTATTAAATAAATTTAGACTTGTTATTGTGTCTTCTTTTTTGAGTATTGTATATACCAAATTTCTTGTTTGTAAACCTTCACTACCAAGTTTGAGTCAAGTCTAGTTTAAAATCCTTTTGTTTGTTTGAAAACATTTTCCAATTGGTATCCTTTTGAAATGTAAAATATTGAAGCCAAACCTAGGATAAGCATTTACTTCCAAATCAAACTCCCCCAGACCACACTAATACCTTGTTCATTTCCCATTTATCTATTTTGACCATACCCTTAGTCATCCATATTTTGACTTGTCTCATTATCTAGTTATCCATAACACACCTTTGAGTGTAAGATACACATTCCTTTATCACTCATTGATCACTTGATCATAACCTTAGTAATCCTTGAAGTGACATCTAACATCTTTGAAAATATTAGGATATCCTTAATCATTCCATCATTACCATCTTTTATCCATTATCCTTATAGTCCACATTTGATCATCATCCAAATCAAATCCTTGGTCATACTTGAAAGTTATCACTTTTGGATCTTTTAATCAATATCATCACCTTAGTACAACCTTTGGGACCTTTAATCATCCTAATGCCCATTGTTTAATTCTTAGAAACTCTACATCAATCTATACATTCCAAAAATCAAGATCAAAATCACAATCAAACAATTCTAAGATCCAAGTTTGTCACTTATACTTTCAATCGAAATTTATTCAATCCAATTCATTTATTCAGAGTCATCCATTTCATCATCTAAGATTATCCTCATTTATTAGGATTTGACTCCCTTTTTATTAGTCACCACAAACACAACAAGGTCACCAAGTCCATCCACATCCATCCTTTCCCACATCAAATTTTAAAACAACACCAATGCCTCCCACCACAAGATAAAACACTAGATGTGAGAACATGGAAGAAAATCGTTTCCTCAATCACCACTCATAGAAAGGTTTCCTTTCTTAGGAAAGACTTCCCAACTCCCACATGATGATATTGAAACTGATGATGATATTCCTTATGAACTTGAGTATACTATTAATTCTAATAAAATCCTAGATTCCAAACAAGGGAAAGATCTTGAGGAGAAATGCATTAAAATAAACAAAGATATCATCCTTAGATAAGTCATAGAATCAGGGGCACAACTACCTCTTGGTTATGACCTCTCCAATTTTGATCACATGGTTAATCTTGTTCCTACTCATGAAGTCATTCATCCCACACATGACCAAATTTATCCTCATGTAGACCCTATTACTCCTACTAAAGGGAAACAACCCCTAGCCATTATAGGTAATCCCTTATATCAAGGGTTTATAGTACCTAAAATATCGACTTCCATTCCTAATGAGGTTAAAAATCCCATTCCAACTAGTCATACCACATCCATAATAAGTTAATCTCACTTGAAATACAAACCATAACTACCCATATAGATCCCATCTCCATCTCTATTCATAATCCAAAAATCTCTAATATCATTACTTCCACCATGACCATACCAAATTCACCCAAGGTCGACATCATTTCCAAGAGTTATCTCAACCAACATAAAAATCCCATCTCACCTAAGGTATACAACACACAACATCATCCATAGACCTCTCCACCACCACCTAGTTCATCCTTTGAACAAGATTAGAAACCCATGGAAGATATCCTTAAATGAATTCAAGGACCTTATAAAAAATCCTATACCTTTGAGGAATTTTGCCCCTATCCTTTTGATTGGTCAATATCACAAATACCTTTCCCTACATCTTTTGAAATTCCTAAATATGACCAGTATAAGGGGAAGGGAGATCCTAGGGAACATGTCTAAGAATTCTTCATGGCTAGTCAAGAAGTGGCACAAAAAGATACATACTTACTATGCCTATTTACTCGTAGCTTGGGTGGTCAAGTACTTGAATGGTTCTTGCACCTACCTAAGGGGTCCATCACATCATTTGGAGATTTAGTCAAACAAATTGTCAAACATTTCTCCTATAACATAGAACTTGATCTTACCATGATGGACTTGTGTAACATTAAATAAAAATGAGGGGAAAGTTTCTCATCATTCCTTCAATGTTGGAGTGCTTTAGCTCTAGTAGGTTCTCATGACCAATATCAGAAAAATAACTAGTACATATTTTTGTCACCAATATTAATCTAGATTTGGAATTCCATCTTCAAGTCTAGTGTATCTCTTCTTTTGATGAACTCATTGAAAGAGGTATTCTAATTGAAAAAGCCCTCATTGCTAAAGGGGTTATCAAACTTTATTTCAAGGATCATAACCAAAATGATAAATCCAAAATTTTCAACGATGAACCCAATTTCTTTAGAAAAATAAGAATATAGTTGGAGATGGGGTTAGTGATTCAAAACATATCCAAAATTTCCAACAAACCTTATCCATTGTCACCATCTACACCCCTAAACTATAATGGAAAAGAAGACAATTTACACCCTTAGGGGAACCCATTGAGTCAATCCTCCATCAACTTGTCAAGGCTAACAAAGTGGCCTCTACACTCAAAAAACCTTTTGATGATATCGACCAAAGCCTTCATGGTATAAGGAAGATGAA
The DNA here is from genome assembly GCA_007258455.2 of Sequoia sempervirens. NCBI lineage: Eukaryota > Viridiplantae > Streptophyta > Pinopsida > Cupressales > Cupressaceae > Sequoia > Sequoia sempervirens. The sequence goes on from VDFB02000002.1 coordinate 173,114,094, forward strand.
TATTGTCATTATCATCGTACCAAAGTTCATGCCACATGAAAGTGTATGCAATTAAAACACTATAGTACTATTTATCTTGAACCCATGAAAGTAGGACCCTCATTGCAACATGCCCTATGTCATGTCTTAGACCTCAAACTTACATAAAACATATTGCTTGGTCGACCATGGCTCCATGCCATTCAAGCCATACCCATCTACCTACCATCAATGTCTTAAATTCCCATATAATAGTGTGGAAATTACTATTCTTGGTGATCTCCAACCCTAACAACATTTCCAAAGTTGGAAGGGAAATGGGACAACCATCATCCATCCTCTGATATTGTTCTCTAATCCTCTATTTTAAAATCCACATCATACATTGACCCTAGCAATTTACCTTCCACATCCTTTGCCCCATCCACTAAACAACCATCCTTAAAATTCACATTCATAATACTTGATAAAGGATGTAGAGAATACCAAATTCACGAATCCCTTCATATTTCAAAATTACCTCTTTCACCACAACCCTATGATCACCCTCACCCAATGGTTCAAAATCCCCTTTTCATATTGCAATGGGTGCCCACTACCTTCCTTTTTAATGGTCATCTTGTTGATGAGGACATATAAGATTTTTGATGTAGGAGCATCTGGGTGCACAAACAATCTTGCATCACACAAAAAAGTATTTTCCTTTATTTATTAAATTGTAGTGATTTTTTTTACAAGCATGATTTCGAGACACATTTCACACATTTCCAACATATTATAAACTAAATTGTAATACCTATTGGATAGGTGACACCAAAGGCTTGATTTTCTTGTGTTTTATGACTCATAAAATGAATATTGCTTCACCAAATTGGAGGAGGAAAAATTCCAATGCCTAGGCATGTGAGTGGGCCATTTAATGTTGCATTATGCTCTATTTTAAAATTCCGACACCCTTTTTTTGGGCCATGCTCTATCCTAGATGCCTAGTGGTTGTAGGAAGTGGAATAGTTGCATAAGGAGTGGTTACCAGGAATTACAATTTTCAGAGTGCCAAGTTGCAAAAGGGGATGGAGTCTAGGAATTAATTTTTATAGGAGAAATGAAGAAGAAATAAAGATGCAAAGGCATCATGGAAATGAAGAAGGATGGCTAATGAGAGAAATGGTTATGAATTGTTGGTGAAGTCTGCAACATAGTTCTAGTGCCCAAAAATGGTATTTTTTGAGATTTTGGATTGAAAATTAGCATGGTATTCCTGGTAGAAAAAATATAGGGCAAGTATTCCTATAGATGAATATGGGAGTTTTCATTTTACAAGTTTTTAGAAGAAAATAATTTTATTTGCAAGTTCAATTTTTTTTCAAAAATTGGTCTGTCACAAGTTGTGCATATTTTCAAAAGTTTAATGGAATCAAATAAATATCATTGGGGGTTCACTCCATTTCATGTAAGTGTTCAATTTAGTTGAAAATTTGGAAGATTTTTTTAGTGGTTGTGAATATCAACACTCCAATTTTGGAGCTCTTGGTCTTCGAATGCATTAGTTTTGATATCACATGACTTTATAAAGATTAGCAGTATGCCACTTTAAAGAACACACATATCCTATTCCCTTGTGTATTTGTAGTAAAATAAATTATAAAGGCAAATTTCTTGATTTACATGAACAAGGCTCCCTCAATCCTATTGATTTACCCACTAATAATGGAACCATTAGGTTAGGATATGGTACTTACAATGTTTGATGCCTTTATAAATTTTCCTGATAATGCTATGCACACCTCTTCTGATCTTGATGATAGAGAAGTGAGAGTCATTCCTAGTCCTTTCAAAGAGCTTACTGTCACAAGCCTATTCCATGGTAATTCCATCCTTACCATCCCAAGAAATGTGCCTTTGGAGTCACATTAGGAAAACTCCTCATATTCATTTTTTCTAGACATGACATGGAGGTAGATCCAGCTAAAGTAAAAACAATAACTGAAATGCCACCTCCTAGGAATCCCACATAGCTACACAATCTACAAGGGAAACTCCAAGATATCAAATGATTCATTTCCCAATTAATGGATAAGTGTCGTCCATTTTCACATCTACTTCAAAAGGATGTTAGCTTTGAGCGAGATGAGTCATACCAAATAACATTTGATCAAATCAAGGAATACTTGTCTAATCCTCTATTTTTGTGGCACCCACTCTAGATAGTGTAGACAAAATAAGAGCAAATTAAGCACACAAATAATATTATATTTTCTCTCCCTCTGGTTCAATAATATATATATATATATATATATATATATATATATATATATATGATTTTCATATCCTATTTTATAGGAAACCTCCTATAACAACTCTCCTAAATATATGAGTTGTTTTAACAACTCAATACAAATAAATATACAAACACTCGTACAACCAAATAATTATATATTCCTGTACACATGACTAACAAACCTAACAAATAATTATTATATGCATAGATTATAAATGATGCAATATTCCTAACACCCCCCATATTGCATCATTCTCATAATAGGGACAAGTAGACCAACAATAATTGATGAGTTCACATTCAATAGTTCATCCTAAGGTATGAGTAGAGAAATACACATCTACTCATGAGAAGCAATAGTGGAACTCGACTCACTATGCTCGATATTCTTTCATCCAAGAATTCATCCAAGAATAGGGACAAACACATCTACCCATGAAACCAAAGATAGCGACTAACACATCTACCCATGGTTTTACGACAAGTTTGACCAGGGACAAACACATCTATCCAACATCAAGGTTATGAATAGGGACACACACATCTACTCACAACAATTATGATTGGAGACAAACACATCCAATCATAATTACTTGATATCTGTGACTAGGGACAAACACATCCAATCACTTACATCAACTTGTGAATGGGGACAAACACATCCATTCACAAACAACCAACAATTGTGATTGGGGACAAACACATCGAATGACAACATAAAAAATCTTGAGAACTAAGTCCTTGTTGTCGCATATGTAGCCACCATTATAGATCATTGCCACTTTGATCACAAATGATATGAGACCGTTGTCGTTGCCACCTGGAAACCGATCTTGGCTTTAGTCATTTTGGCACGATTTGTTTGGTCACTAATGCAATTTCACGGCCATGTCGCTAGTGACTGACGAGAGGTCGTTGAATGTCCTCTAGCCTCCTGTACCTCCATCCTCCAGTAGATTTGCTACTTACTTCTAAAGCAAATTTGACTTTGAAGCTCAATTTTGGAAATGTCCCCCTCAATGTGAACTTTATACAATAATTGAAGAGTGTTGGGTACCACCGAACATGGACTCCAAAATACCATATATTTTAATAAAAAATACAAACTTACACACCAAGGTCTATGTATGTCTTACTTGTCTAATTCAACATCTCTATTTATAATATTTACGTCAATCAATAAATATCATTACCTCTTCTTAACTATATTTATTATCTTCAAACCCTTAATAGACAACCATAAACTAATGATTGAAAAGTCCAGACTAAATGAATAATCATTAACACCGAACAATGATTTTGTCATCCTCTTACATTTCCTCCTTTCATATGCCTTCATGGATTCTAACTCTTTGAGATGTTCCCATCTCTACAAGAGGAATGCCTAAGGGTTTTGGAAGAAAATGAATTGGAACTTCCATACTTCTTAGGAGGCAAATTTTAACAACACTCTGGACAGACTCTACAAATGTGGAATAATTCCACTAACCCTTGCAATCGGAAATAATAAATAATCACTTATCTTTTCGCCATTTAGAAACATGTGGCTCGATATAGTTTCTAGAGAATATGCGGAAGCACCTCGCAGTACTCTGTGGCACACAAATCTCTCCAGGGCAATCACCATGAGTGTTGCATCTTTTTCATCCTTTGGCACATAGATCGCCCACAATAAACAAGAATATATAGTATTTCAAAAGTCACATTGGGCGTAACAGATGATGGCCATGAACCGTAGAAGTTTGTTGACTAAGTCTGAGCAGAATCACAACCACATGGAGAGCATTTGCAATTGAAGTGGGACCCATGTAATTCATAGTATCTGCCTTTTGCAGCATGTTAACACCCACAAATCTATGTCGATTGACTGCACTGAGCATCCCATTAATGCCTCCAATGGGGGTGGTAGTCAATGAGGGGTCTGCTGCGTGGAAGGGAGGATAGAGTTGTGCATGAAAACTTAGATGCCTACACAAGCTCTTGCCAGAGGCGTGAGAGATGAGGCGCCAATGCCAATGGTCTACCAAATTTCTATGCTACCAAAGAACCTTTCGTGCATCACAGTCTAGTTGAGCTTGTAGTCAACCTTTATGGTGGGATCGGGCCACACAACAAAGAAGTGATATTCTGGACTTACAATGGATAATGAAGAGGCTGCAAAGCCACAATATTTGGATCGACCACCCGCAGAAAGGAGGATAATGGTTTAGCACACAGGGAAAACAGACAGGCACAAGACAACACCATGCAAAAAGTACCACACAACAACTCTATAGCAACATCAATTTAATTGGCGTCGAACAGTATATTCTACCCATCCAAATACACTACAAAAAGCCTTATTTAGACTAGATCAAATTCTATGTATCATACTCCAATCTGGAAGACCTTCCACTGTGTAGAATCTCACGGCTTCATTGCAGAGGTAGTCAACGTAACGATGGAGAAGCTAGATAAAAGGCATAGGGAATATCAAGACTGAAATCACACTCGGAACTTACAAGTACGTTGATAAAAATTAAGAAGTCACATTTAGAACTCAAGCCCTCTTTGATACCATGTAGAGAAAATAGGAGCAAATTAAGTACACAAATAATATTATATTTTCTCTCCCTCCATTCAATTATATATAGGATTTTCATATCTTATTTTATAGGAAATCTCTTATAACAACTCTCTTAAATATATGAGTTGTTTTAACAACTCAATACAAATAAATATACAAACACTCGTACAACCAAACAATTCTATATTCCTATACATATGACTAACAAACCTAACGAATAATTATTATATGCAACTTATTTAAATGATGTAATATTCCTAACAAATAGGCCTTTGTTGTTATACATATCAGTTACACATGTCTTAGATGCACTTTTCACTCAAAATAATGATTAGGGAAGAAAAAATTTCCATCCATTACCTTAGCATAACATTGGTTGGATGTGAACTCAATTACTCATCCATAGAGAAAGCTTGCCTTGCATAGTGTTTTCCACGTAGAAATTACGTCACTACATGCTTAATGCTACCACTCATTTGTTTTCCAAAATCAACCCATTGAAATATTTGTTGTCTAAAGCAACACTATTTGAACAACAAAGTGGATCATGATCCTTAGTGAATTCAATATTGAGTATGCCGACCAAAAGGCAATAAAAGGTCAAGTTATAGCATATTGGCTAATAGAGGCTCCCATTCAGGACTCTTAATCCTTGAACATAAAATTTCTAGATGAATCCATCCTTCACATTGAGGAATCCATGCCATGGACATTATAATTTGATGGATCATTTGCGTCAGATGGATTAGGTGCTAGCATCCTTTTTATCGCCCCCAAGGTGATTTCATTCCTCAAGCATTCCACATTGCTTTTCCTTACACAAACAACATAGCAGAATATGAGACATTGCTATCTGGTTTGAAACTAACATTTCAATGACACATTTAACACTTGTAAGTCTTTGGAGATTCACAATTGATAATAAATCAAGTCAATGATGTGTTCCTTACTAGGGATGAAAAGCTTGTGCCCTATAAACACATGGTTGATAGTTTCAAGTGATTGAGGCAACTTGTTGCTAGAGCTTCATTCTATCCCATCCTACTTTTTATTCTTCTTTGACAAAACACCACTTAGTTGCATTGTATCAAAGAGGGAAAAATGTAGACACCTAAAATATTCCCTAGTCATCCACCACCTAACTCCAATCAGTCAATTCCATCACCTAGTCCTGATCAACCAATTCCATTACCTTGTCCTAATCGACTAATATCATCACCTAATCTAGTCCCCTTCACCTAAAGTCCATCACTTAATTAAATAATCATATTATTTAATCAATTACTTTTTCTATCTTCTCATAATAAATAAATAAATAATTTCCATATTCCACCTATTATCCATCTCATACATGTTAAAATTAGGCCTATTTTCCCTCAACATGTCCCAAGAATAAATGACACCTAAGAACACTTATCTTTATAGTTTCATTATTCTCTCCACATTCCAAAAATAAAAGACACTACACTTGTTCTTATGTTGCCCTTATTCTTTCAACACAATCCAAAAATATAGCCTTCTTAGGTGCACATATCCCTTATTTTCCTCATGATCACAACCACTTACTAAATTTAGCATGTTCATCTTAGCCATTCACAATCTAACAACTTCCATCTCCACACTTCATCCTCTCCTTGATCCTCGGGGATTCCTCTCAACCATTCTCCACCCTTGATCTCATAATCAAATCTTGACCATCTATTCCTCCTTAAAAAAATCTACAAATTCAGGTACTCTATCCTTCATTCCTAATCAATTATCACTTAAGCTAAGTACATGTTGTCAAGTTGGTATCTCCAAGCAAGAAGCATCCATATATCACTATTCAAGGAGCAAATCATTCAACAATGGAGGCTATGGTAACATTTGAATTCGATTTTTGATGTTATTGCTTTGTTTGTACTCTCTTGCTGAGCTCTATTAGAAGTTTTGCTTGTTTTGAAATAGGAACTTGCATGCTTATTTGTTTTTGTTTGAATTTCAAATCTTAGCATTACATTTATAATGACATTTTACAAATTTATGAATTGCTTAATATTAGTCCTTTACTAATACTCAAATTTGTTAATAGATTCATCTTCATTACTATATATTTCAAATTCTACCACTATTATGTACCTATATTTACACAATATATTTAAAACATCTAGATTATTCAATTTTTTTTTTTAAATAAATAAAAAAATAAAAACAAACTTTCCTTAATCTTAATATTATCACACATTGATCTTATTGACCAAACCCTTATACCCCAAATAATGCATCTACTGTTCAGAAAAGGAATCATTCCACGTCCATCACCAATAACCGGGATCCAAACAATTTTTTTGAGTTGAATCGCCATAGAGGGTGATGAATTTTGAAGGCAATTGAACTAAACCCCTTATGAGCTTGAGGGTGCGAAGTTAGACCCCTCCTCGTCCTCTCAACTAGCGTTTTAAGAGAAGGGATGGAAACGGGAGGTGAAGCGTGGAGCAGACAAATACGAAGAATATAAAGTGAAGAAGATAACCGAGCAGATCAACCAACAATGGCCGCCATTTTATCCTCATTTTCAGGGTGTGCGAGGATCCCTTATCCTTCTCCTTCGTCCACCAGGTTAGCTCTTATAACCCTCCAATAATAAATAAAGTACCAACTCTCATCATTTTCCTTGTCACTTGTCTTGTAGGTGCGGCTTTTTTAAGAATCGTGATGGGCTTAGCGCTCAGTCTTCAGGTGTGTATCATCGATTTTAAAGGTTTACCCCTGTGGTGTTGTGTAATGCTCTTCTGCTTCACTGACTTACTCGCTCTCCTACTATGAGTTTTTTTTTTATCATGGCATTCCATGTCCATGGCCTTATATATCCAAGGCAGAATGGAGTCGTTACTTGCTGTTAATGTTGGCAATGCGAATCCATAATATATTATAGTTAAGAGTTGGATAGAGAGCATGTTTGGCATTTTGGGTGTAAATTTCATTCTCTCACTTCGTTGATTTGTTATTATGAACCCCTTCCTTTCTGTCAATTGCGTTTCATTTTCCAAATGTTTAATTCATGTGTGGTGGAACCATACTAATACCCTGAAAATTTAGGCATAATCTTCCACGGATACATATAAGCACTTGCACCTTTTAAGGGCGTAATCAATGAGCTGATAGAAAAGTCAGGGGGACGCATAAATGCATGTTGTGGATGTGATTGTTTGACTCCACTTCTTGGGTCAAGCTGAAAGACCTGCTTTGACACAATCCATTAATCAATACAAATTTGATATCCAAAGATAATGAGAATCTAATACATTTCCAAAGACAACGAAGTTGTATTCACTGTTGGCATTTCCAAAAACAGTGAAGTTGTACTCACCATCAAAGATTCTCCCACATAGAAATGCAATGTTTCAGCATAGGGGATCCAGTTCAAAAGGGACACTTTCCCAAATGGAAGCAAAGAATAGATGGTTGTGCTAATGGGTTTGTCTACCTTGTCTGATCGATATGCATAATACATTTAGGTCCATAACATCTGCGAATAGTAAACTCGTCTCAAAATCTTAAAACTCAAAAGAAAAAAATAGAATCACCAAACTGCAGGGAACTGTAAAAATTCCAAAATTCTTAAAAACAAAAAAAAAAAAGGAATTTCCAAATTCTAGGGAACTGTAAAAATTCCAATATCTTTATACCCATTAAATCTTCAAAAATCCGAAGAACTTTGAAATCTTAAAAAACTCAGTGGCCTAAAAAATGGAATTATGTGTGCCTATGAACATATTTTGAATTGCAAAATCAAATTTTATTTGGTTTAAATGCAATATAAAATGCACCCAAATAATAGAGGTGAGTGATTGACAACGTCACATCACTGGGCTTACATCTCTATGCAGAATACATTGGTTCCAATTGTTGAATTATCATGAACATAAACAATTGTTGAGGCCACTCCACATGAAATGGTGTATCTGCAGTTACTGACCCTTTTTATGTCATTGAAGAAACATAAACAATTGTCAGAGACTGCTCCATATGAAATGGTGTATCTGCAATTGCTGACCCTTTTTATGTCATTGAAGACACATCGTTGCATGCAAAGTAGTAGACATCCACCATATAAAGTACACACAGACCAATATCATTATTTCAGATTTGGAAACTAATTTGTCTAAAAATTTGTTCTTCCCTAAAATAAGGATATTGGTGGTTGCGGCATCAGGAGCACAACAATTTGAATTTAACCTCTGTTGTTGTTGTGGGTGACATTTAGGCTGAGCATGTCTGGGGAAACATTGCAGAGAAGTTGCTTAAAGCCAAGCTTCTGCATAGTCAACATAGAAGAGCAAGTGGGCTTAACAAACACCTCTCTCCATCATTGAACTACTTCAAACATAGTGTATTCTAAATCTTCACAGAAAAAAAATTCTGTCACTACTATCCATAACATTCTTCCTACCATACCCATCTCTATCAAGAGTCAAGACTCAAACTTTCATGGGGGCTGGTGCAGATGAATGTGAGGAGCTTCTGAATATCAGAAACAAAGAGTCAACTCTTTGTAACGCCATTATTGGTACTATAAGCCCTCAATTTCATTACAAAGAGAGAAGCATACAAGGCAAACTGCATGTAAAGCAGAACCAAGATAGCAGAGCTACCATAGAGCATGAGGTATGCCGGAAGAGCTTTTAAAATTCTTCTCTTGAAGGTATGCAGGGACATTGAAAATTCATCCACATTAAAGAAGTCGTATAGATCATGGATTACAAACCCTACGAGTACTCGCCGGGTTGCCGAGTACTTGCGGGTTTTTGGCCTAGGCAAGCAAATCGCACCTAAACTCGCAACTCGGCCTCTGAAAAAACTTGCCGGTTATTCTGGAAAAAATCGTTGAGTACCCTACAAAAACTCGCTGAATACCCTACAAAACTTGCCATACTGAAACATGATTTTGACGTGCCTTTTTGCGTGATTTTGATGCGCTTTTGGCGTGATTTTGACACGATTTTGTGCCCTATAAAACACCATCTGGGAGGACGAAAATGGTGTGCAAGATGGAGTTTTGTGTGGTTTCAAAGGCCTTAATTTGGGCTTGTTGGCGAGGTTGCTGCCCCTCAACCCCCACAAGGGGTACTGCCCCTCGACCCCACTAGGGGTGTTGGCCCCAAAGCCCCCATGAGGGGTGCTGCCCCTCAATCCTACGAGGGGCGTTGCCCCTAGACCCCCACGACCCTGCTGGGGGCGTTGCCCTTAGACCCCCATGGCCCCCAAACCCTTGCACCCAGCTTGGGGTGTTTCCCGCAAACCCCCACCAAACTCATTTGATTCATTTTGTAGCTATACTTTGCATAAAGTTTATATTTTTTCAAAAAATTATGTTTTTTCAAATATTTAAGTGTTTTTTAAGGTGCCGAGTTTTTGCTGAGTTTTGCTGAGTACTCTTCGCATCAATTTCTTTTTGGCTTGCCGAGTACTCTCTGAGTCCGAGTTTGCGAACTATGGTATAGATAATGCACAAATCATACTCACATCAAAAACCATCAAGTTGCTGAAGAATTCATAAATTCAGCAAAAATACAAATCAATAAGTATAAAACCTTGACAAACAAGGTTCTAAAGATTACTTAAAATCCATGTTATCGAATCGTTGGAAAATTCGGCCGATTCTGAGTATGATATGTCCTAGAATCGGGATCACAATGGAATCAACGTGGAATCCATTAGGGTTCAGAAATTTCGTCTCTAAATTTTTTTGAGTTTTTGAGCTTTTAAATACCCTAAAAATTACTCCTGAAAATTGAAAACACCACCTAGTGTAGAGAACATTCACTTTCTTTGATGACCCTTGCTCGGACGGGAATTGACACAGGTGGAAGAAGAATATGTATTGAGCTAATACAAAAATCAGCATTGTCGCTTTCTCAATAGTTAATATATAATTTTATAATGTTTTGTGTTTCATTTATATTTATTCTATAGTTAATATATAGTTTTATAATTAATATTATAAAATAGTTTTAAAATTTTAAAAATAGTATATTTTTTATTAAATTATATTTTAATTTTTAATAAAATTGTAAATTAAAAATAATATGAAATTTAAAAATTAAAAATTAAAATTATAAATTAAAATTTATATTTATACTGCATTATTAAATATGTTGTACCCAAAATTAAAATTTTTGCTTCAATAAGGCATTTTGGTATAAATGGTCAAAATCTTGTAAAATTGTCGTCAAAAGTCAAAAAAGGTCAAAATGTTTGAAAATAGCAATTTTCTATTTTTAGAAATTTTTGAACATCAAACAGATCATAGGTTTTTCTGGGTTTATTGTCAAGAGGATGCTTGCAAAATTTTGAAAAAGGGTTTTAGGTCCCTATTTTTAGAAAAACCCTAAAAATAGGATCTTTCCAGAAATGGCTCAAAATGATTTTGATTGGTTAATCTTTCGTCACGATCACATTGGTCCAATCAGAATCATCAAAAAGTCAGTTTTCCTTTAGTGGGTCTATTTCGCTTTTTCAGAAGAAAAGTTAGGATCTTCGAGGCCATCAATGGAGGATGCTAGATACTAGGTGTCAGAATCTAAGCCTCAAACGCTACATAGAATAATCCACGACAAAAGATGCTCGAAAAATGGTGAACGACGGAGGGGGATTCAAAAAGTTGAAAATTGCAAAAAATAAACTAAAGTCTGGAATGTTGGATGCTTCGCAGATCACGCATGCACAACAGTGAACACAGTTAACACATCAGTAGCGGCAATCGACACAGTCGACAAGCACGTGAAAGGCTGGTGATGGTGTTGCATGCGGACGGTGAGTGCGTTCGGTGCAATCGACGACACAGTGAATGCAAAGTTCGAGAAGGATGAAAACTATCGAAAAATGGCTGTCTGGAGCACAAAAGTGCCCCTGCTAGCCAGGGGCGTCCAAGGTTTTAGGTAGTTTGAAGTGCTTTAAAGGTTTACAGTTGCAAACAGGCTCTTTCTAGGTTTGAGCATGCTTTCCAATGAATCTATCAACCAATCAACGGATCCATCAAATGCCCAAAATTGCAGATCAAGCAGAAATGTCTCATCAAAGGAGTAAATTGCAAATCACGAGAAAAGTGCCCCTACAGGCTAGGGGCGCCTAGAAATTGAGACATTCAAAACTAGTTTTTGGGGTTAGTCACCTCCGGTAGATTTATCTCGGATTCAACCCAGCTTTGCAACGAATCCGTTCGCCATCTTAGAGGACCTGTCAAACGCCAGTGGCTGCTGATCGAACGGACATGTAAAACGAAGGATAAGTTGAAAATCATAAGAGCAAAATCGCCCCTGCTAGCCAGGGGCGCCCAACATTTCAGGTCATCAAAAGTAGAAATTAGGGTTTGCAGCCTCCAAGAGTTTCTCTCCAGAATACTTTCGGCTTCACAATGAATCCAATAGTGAGTTCTTAGGATTAGTCAAATGTTTGGAATCTTAGATTTAACAGGGATCTTGCATCAGAGGGAAAAATTGAAAAATCAAAAAAATAAACTAACTCTGGTGAAGAAAAGTGCCCCTATTGGCCAGGGAGGGATCTTGCATCAGAGGGAAAAATTGAAAAATCAAAAAAGTAAACTAACTCTGGTGAAGAAAAGTGCCCCTGCTGGCCAAGGGTGTCTAGATTTTTGGACCATCAAATCCAGTTTTCAGGGTTCACGACCTCCAAGAGGTCCTTCTCAGATTTGTTCAAGCTTCGTAACGAGTTCGTCAGCAAGTTCACCGGAGCTGTCAAAACGGGCACAATCTTGGATCAAACAGAGATGTTTTAAACGAAGTACAAAGTGAAAATTTTGAAAAAAGTGCCCTAGCAAACTAGGGGCGCCTAGGGTTTTGGACCCTCATAAACAACTGTTAGAGGTTGCAACACCAGTCATTCTTTCCTGAATTCTTCAGGCTTTCTGATGAATATCTTAGCCTGGCTAGAAGATTCATTAGTCACTAGCAATTTCGGATTGAGTGGAGAAACGAAGCACGGGAGGCAAATTGAAAAAAGTTGAAAATCCTTAAAAATGGTTAAGTTTGGTGAAGAAAAGCGCCCTTGCAAGCCAGGGGTGCCCAAGCTTTCAAGGGGGCAAATGCAGTTTTTAAGATTTGCAACTTCCAGGAGATCTTTCTCAGATTTGATCTAGCTCTGCGATGAATCCGTCAGCGAGACTAGAGGATCCATCAGATGTCTGGAATCAGAGATCCAATGAAGGCGCTTCATCAAGGGAAAGTTGAAAGTCTTGAAAAATGTTCTAACACTAAAAAAGTTGGATGCCTTATCTCAAGGAAGGCACCCAAGTCAACTTGAGTTAGAAATTTTCGAAGACTATTTTCGCGTGATGACTCCTAAAATTAGGGTTTTCGCGAGTTAAGTGCTTGTTTTACCTCCCAACTTTATTAAAAGAAGCTTTGGGCGCCTATTCTTCATTATTTTGTAGGTTAGCTTCAACGAGCAAACACAAAATTTTCTTCTCAACAACATTTGGAGGATCAAATGAAGGGGGTTTTCAAAGTTCTTCATAGTTTCAAGTTCAGGTTGCACAAAAGAACATTTTTCCATTATCCATTCTTCCAGAGCATCAGTTTTCGGAAACACAAGTTGATAATTTTCAACTTCTATTGATTTGGGTCTAATTCTTATTCTTTTTCAATCTTCCCCAAGATTGGAATTTTTTGGATAGTTTCTTCAGCTTCCACGCCTAGGGTTTCTTGCATGTTCAAGAAAAATCAGTTTGTTGAGAAATCTGGCCATTTGGGTCCACTTAGCACAAAATTGGCCACAAAACCCACGTCCCAAATTTTTTCGAAAAAATTGCCTCGCTGCTTCCACTTTTTTAGGGTTTCTTGCATGTTCGTGAAAAAGTCAATTTTTTTGAAAAACAGACGATCTAGGTCTCTTCAGCATAGAAGCACCTACAAAACCCATATCTCACATTTTCTCTGAAAAAAAATTGCTTTGCAGCTTCTACTTTTGAGGGGTTCTTGCATGTTCTTGAAAAAGTCAATTTTTCAAAAAATGGATGATCTGGGTCTATTCAGAATGACATTCCTTACAAAACCCATATCTCGGATTTTTATCCAAAAATTTGCCTTTCAACGAATATATTTTTAGCTTTTGTGTAGAACTTGTCCGAACATATCCATGTTCACAGTCAAACTTCATGGTTTCATCATGCAATACTCTTTCATTGAGAAAAATCAAGAAAAGTGTCAAAAGCATAAAGCTGCAGAAGAAACAGAGGTCATCACTCCAGTTACAGAGCCACCAAAGTTACCAATCAGTGAATTGCCAGTTGAAGCATGCAGATATTTCCAGGAATAGAACTCAAGTGATGACAATAGTTAACTCGAGGCCTTTTCTAAGTTTAACTGACCGTCCTCTTTTCATGCATGTTTATTGTTTGGAGTTACCTATTGTATAGTTGGAGTTTTCTTTAGTGTTAGATCGGTTAACCGATGTTAGTCATTCCAGTTAGCTGTTAGTTATCTTTGTTTAGACATAGGAATAAATCTTGCAGATTGGCAAGACTGATTGTTAACACAAGGAGATTTTAGGGTTCCCTACTCGTGTGTTTGTGTATAAATAAGAGCATCCTTGCTCATTATTTCTTAACCGTTGTTGCTATACCAAAATTGTCGAGCCTTAGTTGCTTGCAAGTTTGCTATTCAGTATCTGCCTTTGTTCAGTGTAATTTGGTTGATCGTAAATTGTATGCTTGTCTTCTTGCTACAATTTGCTGTCCCAAACATGTAATTGTTATTGGAAAGCTTTGAGGAAATAAATCTTATGCCTACCTTGCTTTGATCCAAAGTCTCAAAATCTTTCAGTGATTATTGTTTTATGTTTAACTTCTATAATCTCTATTTCAGCCTAGTCTCAAAAGTACAATGAGTCTTTGAGGGTATTTTGAAAGCGAGTTTATTGTTTCATGTTTTGCTTTTATAATCTTTCTTTCAGCTTTCATCCAAAAGTACAATGAGACTTCGGGTGTCTTCTGGAAATAAGTTTGTTTAAGCTTTGTGTTAATCAACCATTCCCTATTTACTTCTAAATTCTCTTGCTTTGAATTTACTCGAGAAGATAGAAGCGTCATTAGTTTAGGCCTAGTTGTAGTTGAAGTTACGAAACTAGAGAAAACCTCAGCTACGACGCAAAGAGTTTTATAACCTTGTGCTCTCAGCTGAGATAAAAAGATCGGAATTTAGTTTAGTATTTCTTTTTAGCATAATCAGCAAAAGAGGGAGCTTCCCCTCCTAATTTGAAGAGCAATCTAACTGTGCATAGCTGTCCGTTTCCAATACACACTCCAAAGGTGCAAATTGAAACGCCAACAAAATATAAATATATTAATATTTAACTTTTAAATTTATATATTTAATTTTTAAATTTATATTATTTAATTTTTAATATATAGTTAGTATATTTAATTTTTATTGTATAAATAAATTTTAATTTTTAAAATATATTATGATTTTTTATATAATTAATATATTTAATTTTTAATGTATGTATATATTTATAATTTATAATTAATATATTTATGATTTTTATATGTTTATTTGTATGGACGTACCCAAACATACTCAGGCCGCTAATTTTTTTTTTTTGCCGTACTGGCATACTGTACCCACGTACCTGATGCTGATTCCGATTCGGCAACTTAGCAGTCAAAATCCAAGAGAAATTAACTCCTAATCACATTATCACTGCAAGACCCAAAGCAGTCAAATTACACTAAAGATTCTTCTTTCACTTTTCAATAATCTTTTTGAAAGAATTTTAGGGCCACATGTTTTATCAGGCAAAATAACGGAGAACCCTGGATAACAAAGCCAGATGAGTTTTTCTCCAAAATTTATGAATCAAGACTAATTCAGAAAAAATTCAGACTATACACTCCAAAAAACCAAAAAAGTAAAAACAAAAAAATTACTATAATGTGCTAACCTACCTTTGACATTGTTTATGAGCTTTTGCCCCTTGAACAACATGATTCATGTTTTGTTGTGGTCTTGAGATCGAAGCTCTTTATCAATTGCAAACCTTTTGAAAAAAACATAAACTAGTCTTGAAATACCATGTTTTGCAGCAGTAGTAATACCAGGTCAGTCCATACATAGAAAAAAATACAAAAAGACATTTTGAGACAAAAACCTAACTGATAAAAATGACTTCATGAATCTACTCAATCAGCAATGGCAAAACCTAAAATTTCAAGCCCAGAGCAGCACCACTATAAGGAAATTGGATCAGTCCATGGATTGTGATGAATAATCTTAATAATTTAATCTTCCAAAATACATGAAGAATGCAAAAATCTCAAGCTTCTTGTTCCCCCAATTTCCACAACCTCTTGTCCTTCCAATGCCTTTGATCCTTCACCATGGAATAAAAAACTGGAAGAAGAGAATCCAACACATTGGTCCTGGGTTCAACGACCTTTAGCACATAAACAATGCTCTCAATGGTGGACAAACACCCAGGTTTAGGCTCTCTTTGCATCTCAGAATAAATGTTTGGCCATTTCAACAGCAACTTAAATGAGGCAACAATTTCAACCATGGATTCTCATAATATACCTGCCTTGCCTTAGCCCAAGTCCCATCCAAAACCACCAAATGTTTAACCTCAAAGCCCACAAAAGCAGGCAGAAAATCCACTGCTTTCTCACTCAAATTAAATAGTGTAGAGCCTGATGGAAGATAGACTCACTCAAGAATACAAATGTCTTGGCCCTCAGGATTCAAACCCATGCCTCTGCTGTGTAATTTATCAGCTGGTTCTTGTTCAGATTGTGAATCCTTGTTGATTTGGCCCTTTCTACACATCTTGCACACAATTTTGCATTCCGAACGAGGGACCTTTGGCCTCACCCTGTGGGAGGGCTTGAGTTTGAAATTGTGGTAAGGCACAAGGAGGCCACCCGCTCTCACCCTGTTTGAGGTCTTGAGTTCAAGTTTGTGGATGGAGATTATCTTGAGGTTTTTGAGGCCCAAGGAGGCCACCTGGCCAGAGCCACACAAGTGTTTTCTTTTATCTGTGTGCTGTAAAATGGTGATTGCTGTTATCTTGTCATCTACCAGATGTCAACTGACCTTCTCCGTTGATTGAAGTTTCAGTGATGCTGACAGTGACGTTTATTTTTATTGAAGGTAATTTATTTTGGAGATGTTTTTCTGATGACTTGAAGCTTGTTTCATGGTGTGAGACAAGTATTCAGGCAAGTTTTTGGACTTGCAAGTCCACTTAAAAAGCCTATCGGCTAATGAAGAGTACAGGAAAATATGCAACACTTCATCAATGTTAAATTTGCCGAATACATTCAAATGGATTCAGAGATTAACTCGTTCAGATTTGTTCTTTCCACTTACACATTGTGTTATCATTTGATACTCCGATTCTAGTCCATGCCTAAATGTCTGATTCTGGTCTATGCCTAAACACAATTCAAATTGCTGAACCAAAATTTGAGTCTGTCAACATCAAATTTGTGCATACAATATATTTATATGACTCAAAATTGCATTCTAAATGGGGAATTTATTCTCGTTGCATCTATTCTCTGGGAAAAGTTGCTTTCTTCTCTGCCTTTTCCAAGGGAAATTTTTTTGGGATCAAAATGTCTGATTGTTTGAGGATTGATTCCCGTGTTTCCTAAGGAGTTGTTAGGAAAATAAACACACTCTTATAAATTTGGGGCTCATTTAAATGAGCCATGAGGGCCCATGGGATTGGTTGTGTCCCATCCATGGTGTTGTGATAAGAAAGGCACTAATGCATGTGACTCATTGCTAAAACAGTCAGAAGTAGGCAATTTGCAGGTTCTTGGATCTAAAAGAGAAGCTAAGCAGTAGCAAGGTGTTTTGCTTGTTTTGGAGTAGAGAGAGGTTGGAAGTAAAGATAGTAGATTTTGATATGGCCTGTATGAAGAAAAATCAGAGTAACATGGATGCCAAGATGAAAGATGCTGTAATCGAATTAACCGAATAATGATATTACACACAAACGTGTATCTATGTATATCTATGTTCAACAACATAGGATAAATCATAATGTAATGCACCTTATAACCAGACTACTATTTTCATTTTTTGTTGCTGAAGGTATCAGATTAAGATGTAATTACATGCACAGTGACAAGAAATGAATATCTAACAACTCTGCTTAACATCACCACTGGTATCATTATTATACAAATCTTACTTTACAGGGTTTATCATACCTTCCAACCACCTGTTTCATTCTAAGTCAAATACAATATGATCAACATACTTTGTAGACCATGGTACTGTTTAGTTTTTAAAAACTAAAAGTGGCAACAAATTGAGCACTACCATTAGCTAGGATTCAGTGGATATTGGCAAAATCCAATACAACACTTATTCATTTTAGTATCAAGGTCCATTAAGCAAGCGGATACCTTAACAACCCTAACCATCGCATATCCCTATACATATGGAATCCGCTTAGTTCAAGTAAACCCTACACAGTCCTCTATCAAATATGGCGCTCAATATCCTTTACACAGTTTGAATCATGTAAACATTCACTATACAAAACCATACACCATGATTTGACCTTGATTCTCTTAATTTATGAAAACCTTGTAGCAAATTGAAATAACTCATAGACTTAGTAAGTTAGTCAACATCACAACTCAACAATAAGGTCAACGACAACTACTTATTCAAGCTCCAGAATACAAACCTTATTCTTCTTCCTAGGTTTGCTTCTGAAAAATATGTAACACAAGGCAAATTCTCATTCAAGATTCAAGAGGCTCAGTGTCAACCCTACAAGTTTGTTTCAAGATTCAATGGTAGGTAAGAAAAACATTCTTTCTACAAGAATTTTAACCACACACAGACCTCTTGAGAGGACAAGGCATCATTCAACTCAATAATAGTTACAGTCAACTTCTTTCCATATCTCTGTTGTTTCTAATACGACAAGCAGCAGGTTACAAACTCTTACCAGGAATTATAGCAAACAGTAATGAAGACTCAACAAGATAATTCTTGATCTTGAAGATTAAGTCCCTCAAGATTGCACAGTGAGTAACTTGTAAAAAAGCTCAAACCCTCTTCTCAAAAACTCACAGATCTTTGCACTGAGACTCAAGAATGTATGAAGGAGATTACAGTGAATGCAAACTTTCTTAGCATGGCAGACTTAAATAAATTCTCCATTAGCTTCCAACTAACTATATCCTTCATGCAGCTGGAGTTGCATTCATAAGCTATGAATATCAAAGGACAAAATGACTTGGAGACATGGCATGGCTTTGCCATGGCCACCAACATCCATTTCCCATAAAAACACTAAATGACAATAAAAACTTCAAATCTGGAATACCGCTAACCCCAATCCTTAACTCAAGTCAAACTTTGATTAAACCATAGTTTGCATGGTTTGTCCAGAAGCTTTGTGGTTTTAACCAATAAATACATTTTTAATACCCAAACTTCTCACAATAATTTACCAAAATACTTTTTACCCATGCCATGTTTAAAGATATCAAAACCTTTTCTTTGTCTTAAAGTCCTCCTTTCTTGCTTAGGCTAGGAATAGGGTTAGATTTAATTTTAGGAATTAGGATAGGACTTCTAACTTTGAACTTTAGGATAAGATCTTAACACATGTCACTACCTTATCAAGGACCTAACGACATACCATTAACCCAAATATGTGTGACCCCAACACATAACTGAGAGACATGAACACCAAAATAGTAGTAATCCAACAATGCGAAATAGACTTAATTCAACAATTACAATATAACATCACAACACTCACAATTGGCGAAAAGTTGATCATGGTGATCATCTAGGCAGTGTGACAAGCGATAAGTGCAACTCATCTGTAAAACCCTCCTCATGATACACCACCACACCCAATTGTGATTTCAGACCCTTGTACCTGCAAGGAAGTAAGAAAAATGGATTGCATGTGACTCTTGGCCTTCATAAGCTAGCTAAACAGTTAGAATGGTCATGTCAAGTGTTGTCAATTTAGTGTAATTAGTAATTACAACTTCAAGAAATGATCATAACTGACAATCAAAGGATGATTCATAGTTCAGAAGAAGCAGATCTATCATCAACAAGTGAGCTTTCTATCAATTTGTAGCTGTCCAACAAGAGCAATTGACAATTTGCGGGTTTTTTAGAAATACCTACTTGCAGATTCAATTGAAAAATCTGCTTGCAAGGCTTGCATGATTGAAAAACAACAAAGTGCGTGAAATATAATCATTCATGCACCATAAGGAAATATCGTGCATGGACATAATTAACCATTTGATGCCTTTTAGACTTCATGTTCAATCATTGTGCAGCACTAGAAACTTTGTGCACGAGTTGCATGGAAGTTGAGGAATGGCTAAAAGGCTTGTGTGATAGACAAGGTTTGCATGGAGACTCGTGCAATGTGCAAAAACCATCAGCCAACTTGTGTAGTAATTCTAAAGGTTGTAGAGATTGCACAAAAGCTTGTGCAAGGCATATAAAGATTAAAATAACTCAGTCCAACTAGGTTTTGTGCGAAAAACAAACTATGCAAAAGAGCAAGAGTTGCACAAGTCCGCTCACAACAGAACTGCCTCTAACAAACACACACTAAGACATAACACCAAAACAAACAGCACATCTAAGCTAATCTTATCCATGGAAAACCAAAACCAGGAAACAGAACAAGAAAGATTTTTGGGTGATGCAAGATTGCTTGACTCGTAGAGTGCTCCTATGTCACTATTTGTTCATTGTAACTTAATGCCTTTTTCAAAAGGCTGAACAGCCTATCAAAGACTAACTTTTATCACTTGTGGGGTTCTCTACCCATGATGTGTATCAATCTTATTTGTTACAACAAAAGAATAAATGATTGAGATTTGTTGATCAATCAAATAGGTCTGACTCATCAACACACAAATGCTTTGTTCAGGTGTTCGGACTTAGGCACATCACCTACTTAACTGGTTTGGCAAATCACCGATTGCTCATTTCCAAGTCAACTTGCTTTGTGTGTGCATTAAGACTCTTGAAATGTGATCAAATCAACCAATCCACGAATGCTCGAATGAATAACTTCAAACAACCTTAGGAACCTTTTGCGATTGTGTGTTCACTTCCAACTTTGATGTCTTTGAGGTTTTGGCAATCCACGAACATCCAATCAAAGGGCCGATTACAAGTCCTTCATTTGCCTATTTGGGAATTCACTTTGAGATTTGAATCCCTAAACCAAAATATGCAAGCAAAGAACTTAAGGCAAGATTTTGCCATGAACAAATTGCAAATTATCACCCAAAGGGCCTCATACTGAGGAAATACAAGATGGATCAAACTTGTAAAGAAGAACTTTCAGGGGTGTTTTCTAAGCCAACAATCTGGATGTGCTCTATTGTGAGAAATTCCAGAGGATGATCCACGTTGGTCCTCTAGGCTGTAGTTTAGATATAAATAAGAGTCCTGGAATCAATTGTAGAAGGGTCTGGATTTTTCTCATTACTGTTCTGTACTTTGGTAGCTTTTAAAACCTTAGTTTTGTATCTTTCCAA
Organism: Sequoia sempervirens; assembly: GCA_007258455.2. Taxonomy (NCBI): domain Eukaryota; kingdom Viridiplantae; phylum Streptophyta; class Pinopsida; order Cupressales; family Cupressaceae; genus Sequoia; species Sequoia sempervirens. The sequence continues at coordinate 173,135,469 of VDFB02000002.1, forward strand.
ATCTTGGAGAGCCATCAAGGTCAAATCAGTGTGTATCTTGATATTTCAATGCAATTTTTTAGTGATTAAGTTCCATCCTTTGTATTGTGTTGAAATAACTCTTTGCATTCTCTTGGAGTATGCTTTCTTACATCTGTTTTAAGCTGAGAATGTGCTTGTTGATGTTATATATTTTGATTGCAATACATTCGGGTTAGCAGTAAAATTTAAGGTCAGATCTATCTTGGCGTCTAGTATGCCTATTTCCTTGTCAGTATTCTCTCATCTCTTTTCCTCTGATAAACTCTAAAACTATTACACCAACATAGGGGAGCCTGCCTAAATTTGGAGGTTGCTTAACAGAAATCTCTAATTCTGAAGCTTCCCAGCCTATTGAACAAACTGTGAGGCACATTTAGAAGAAACCACAGTTAGGCTGTTTTTAGACATCAACAGTTTTTATCTACATGATTTTGCTTTGTCAAGTTAACATTCCTAGTGCTAATTATCATGTAACTGGACGCTTGCAGCAACATTTTCATGTAACCTGGAAGCTGGGATTCGAGCACCCACAGCAGCAAAATTCCTTACATGCTTTAATAGGACCACCTCACCTTTGTGGGATAGACATCTCCGTCACTTTAAATGGTGTTCTTCAAAATGGGGAGGAAGCCATAATCTGACCACTTTATCAATTTAATCTACATCGTCATTATTTAGCTTTCTACCTTTTTTCAATGCTGTTATTGTAGCTTCTATACTTTTGCTGCTTTGCATCACAAGGTGGTCCCTTGTTAATATGTTCCCCAAATTGATTGATTTTATTTCCTTTTATACTTTTGTTTCTTGGTTGAATCTGTATCCCAACTTAATTGGGAGCCTTTCCTCCATAAGAAAATCTTCAGTGACATTCAAACCTTATTCCCAATGGGTGATTTCATGGAAAAATTCAGTTTGATTCTAGAAATGCCTTCTCTAATGGTTAAATCATGGGCAACGATAAAACTAACTCAGGACCAAGTCTCTCATATGTTCATAAACACCAAACAAAGTGTCATGTGGAAATGGCTGAGAGTTGTAGAGTGAGGTTACATGACCTAATAATCATTGGCTGAGAAGACTTGAGCTCTTGAAAAACTTCAATGCCATTCTTGAGAAATAGTTGTGATAGGCTTCTGGCTCCATCGAGTTTCTTTCTTGCTGAAAATCATGTATCTGATTCTTCATTTTTGCTTCTAGAATTGTAGTATGTAATAATAACAGCAAGCATAATTGGTACAGTGATGATTGCTTAAACAGGGTATTTTTTGTATTGCAAATACAGCAGAAGCTATTACAAACATGGGTATTAAAATTTGGCATTCTCCATTGGCAAGATATCACTGATATAGCATGGTGAAGTGAGAGATATCATCATTGTTATTGTAGCCTATAAACTTATAAAGGCAATTTTTGCCTGTAATTGAACAAACAAATGGACTGTGGTTAACGGCTACTCCTTTTGGATTTTCTATTGTAGCTGATGTGAAGTGAATCAGGACAATTGAATATGGTGCCCAGTGTAAAATCAGCCTTTCGAACCCTCTTGCATATAGTTCAATAGACTTTGCACTAATCAATTGGGTGTTCCAAGGGTCTACATGTGTTCTAAGGATGGCATTGAAACACAGTTCTGGAATTTTATTCAAGAAATCCTTGGACAATGCAAGGTGGAAGCTGTCCAGCTGCCAAAAAATGCTTCTTCAGAGCTCCAGCTGTAGTTCAAGGTGGCCTCTGTACACCTATCATTTGCTTAAAAATAAATTCACTGAAACAATGCAATTTTTTTTGGGAAGTACTGCCGAGTGTGGCAATAGCTACAAAATATCTGTCATTTAAACCCAATTCCATTAACCCCTTTTTGAGGGTTTCAAGGTTGTTTATGAATTAAAATCAAGTTTGGTGTGTAAACTGACAAATTATTGTCAGTGATGTGTTGATGTAGGTCTATTGTCACACTCAAAGAATTAGTCACATGACTTCTCTCCTGGCACATTATGTAATAAACACTCCTAATTGTTTTTGAAAGTTACTTCAATTGAAATGAGATACAAAGCAATTTCCTTTCCACTTTTGATCACCCAGTTCTTGAGATGGGCAAGGTGAGAACATACGGTGTTCATGACTATACAATTAACTAAAATGCTGCAATTGCAAAGGAAACACAGTAGGTGGCAAGTTGGCTAATCCTACTTATTTAGCGGAGTGTTATGCAACTGAAAAGAAAGACACTTAACGCTTATTCAACGTAGTGTTTGGTACAATAAAAGTAATCACTTCACGCTTATTCAACAAAGTGCAATTACTGAAATGATAATTGATATTCAATATTCATTATTTACAAAGGAGAGGAATACTCCTTAAATAATACAATACAGGACGATGTTTCTAAAAGGAAACAATTGTTAACTAAAGAAATTAACAGAAAGATACTAAAAGCTAACTAAAGCAAACTAAGTTAACTGAAAGTAAACTATTGACTAACTAAAAGCTAAGATGACCATTAAATATTACAATAATACTTTTAATACCCTCCCTTAATGGTCATCCTACTAACTACACCAAGCTTATCCTGAAATTTTACAAATTTATCCGGATTGAGAGACTTAGTGAGAATGTCCGCAGTGTAATCCTTAGTTGGAACATACTGCAACATCATAGATCCATCTTCAACAAGCTGGCGGATGAAATGACAATGGAGTTCAACATGCTTGGTTTGCTTGTGGAAGACTGGATTCTTAGCAAGCTTGAGTACCCCTTGATTGTCACAAAACAAGGGGGAGGGCCCTACTTGAGACATTTGCATGTTAGCAAGCATCCTTCAAAGCCATACTGCCTCACATGTTGCCTTAACTGTTCCCTGATACTCTGATTTGGTCAAGGAAAGAGCTACAGCTTGCTGCTTCTTGCTTGTCCATGTGATTGCACTTGTGTCATCAACTGAACCCGCCCAATCTGAATTTGTAAAGCCAACCAGCCTAGGATCTTTGCATTTGCTGTACAAAATGCCAAAGTCAGGTGTCCCTTTCACATATCTCAATACTTGCTTCGCTGCAACCTAGTGTTTCACCTTAGGGGCAGTCATGAAACGAGAAATATAGCTCACAACGAAACTGAGATCAGGTCTAGTGGCAGTAAGATAGATGAGGCTGCCCACTAGTTGCTTGAATGCAAACTCATTCACTACTGGTGAGTCTGATTTGGCTGAAAGTTTCAGCCTCTTCTCCATAGGAGTGGATGAGATTTTGCAATCTTCCATCCTGAATTTCTCCAACAAACTCCTAGCATACTTCGACTGAGAAATGAAGATATTGCCACCTGTCTACCAAACTTCTACACCTAGACAATAGTGTAGGAGACCCAAGTCCATCTCAAATGCCTGGCACAAATTCGACTTGATCTATTCAATTAAATGTAACCTACTACCAGTAAGGATGATATCATCCACATAGATGACAAGAAGGAGGATATCATTGCCAGTGCTCTTGACATACAAATTTGCATCCGAGGAACTCCTATGAAACCCTTGTGCTACCAAATACTTGTCAAACTTCAGGTACCATGCCCTGGGTGCCTGCTTTAGGCCATAAAGAGCCTTCAACAATCTACATACCTTATGCTCTTTTCTTGCAACCTTAAAACTAGGGGGTTGCGTTATGTATAGCTCTTCCTCCAAATCTCCATTGAGGAAGGCACTCTTTACGTCCATCTGGTGGACCTTCCAACCAAACTGTGCTGCCATGGCTAGGACAAGTTGGATGGTGCTCATCTTTGTTGTAGGAGCAAAGGTTTCCTCATAGTCAATACCTTCTCTCTATGAGTATCCCTTAGCCACCAACCGAGCCTTGTATTTATCCACTGTTCCATCAGCCTTGTATTTCACCTTGTATACCCATTTGCAAACAATGGGTTTCTTCCTTGGAAGATCTAATAGAACTCATGTGTTGTTCTTCAAAAGACTATGATGCTCAGAATCCATAGCCTTTTCCCATTCAGGTTTACCCTTGGCCTCCATATACTGTTGGGGCTCATAAACACTTTGAATGTTGGCCATAAGAGCAAAGTTTACTATGTTCTTTTTGCTCTTGCCTCTAGACGATCTTCCCTCAACAAGCTCATCATCATGAACATCACCAATGAGCTTTGCCCACCACTTAGGGCGAGGAGGAGATGCATCTTCTTCCAAATCAGGATGAGCATCATCATGACTTGGGCTGCCTGGAATAATACCATCTGGATGCTGATCCAGGTTCTCTTGAGGAAAATCTGCTGGTACAGAAACTTGCCTAGGGGATTCTACAATGTAAGAATCATTAGAGTCCCTCCTTGCTAGTAGAGGATCTTGCCTAGGAGATTCCACAATGTCAGAATCATCAGAATCCCTCCCTTCAGGTGGAGCTACTAAAAGCTTAGCTCCCAAATCGTTGGTCTTCAAAGGTTGAATGTTAGGACCCTTGATGGGAGAAGAGAGTAAAAAGGGCCCACCTTCCTCATCAAACACAACATCCCTATTGAATGTCAATCGATCAGTGGCCACATCAATTAGCCAATAGGCCTTTTGATTGTCACTGTATCTTGTTAGCATCGACTTCTGGTTCTTGGATTCTAGCTTGGTCCTCTTGGCATCTGGAACCAAACACTTTGAGATGAGTGATTCTTGTGTTCTCCTAGACCATGCTTCCTCTGGGGCCATCTTCTTGACAGCCTGTGTGGGAGACCGGTTAAGAAGGTATACTGTAGAATACACTGCCTCAGCTGAAAAATTCTTGGGAACATTTATGTTCTCCATCATACAATGGGCCATTTTCGTGATGGTACGATTCCTCCGCTCAACAACACCATTCTGCTGAGGGGTATAGGGTGTGGTAAGTTGACGCTTAATACCATGTCTAGCATAGAAGTGGTGAATTGATTGGAACAAAACTTACCCCCATTATCTAACCTAAGAGTTATAATTGAACGTCTAGACTCTTTTTCAACCAATGCCTTAAACTTCTGAAATTCATTAAACACTTGTGATTTTTCCTTGAGAAAATAAACTCACATTTTCCTACTAAAATCATCAACAAACAAGAGGAAATACATGGCACTAGTGACCGATGCAGTATTCATTGGTCCACAAACATTTGCATGAACCAACTGTAGAACCTTGGATGCTCTCCAAGACTTTCCATCTGAAAATGGAGTACGATGTTGGATCCCTGCTTGGCAAGCTCCACAAACACCATGTGTTTGTTGCTGAATCTTAGGTAAGCCTTCTACCAAATTCTCTCGAGCCAGCTGAGAGAGGTAGGCAATATTGAGATGCCCATACCATTGATACAAAAGAGTGTTGATAGATGAACTCCTCGCAACCAGCGCATGCTCCAAAGGAGCTCCATTATCAAGCAGCCGATACAAACCATGATCCTCGAGCCCAACTGCCACAGTTTTCTTGGACTCCTTATCAACAATTCAACACTTGTGTGAATTGAAAATGATTTCCAACTTCAGACTGTGTCGCATAATTTGACTCATCGAGAGCAGATTAAGCTCCATGCTCGACACATAGTATACATTGAGAAATACTAAATTTCTCCCACTAGATGTGATTTGAACGTTGCCCTCGTTGACAACTGTATACTCTTCACCTCCACCAAAGATGACAGAATTAGAGCAAGCCATATACTCCGTGAACCAATCTCTCCTGTTTGTAAAATGCTGAGAGGCTCCAAAATCGATGTACTATGCAGATGAGATAGACACCTAGTTAGACTGCATAGATGCCATCCCTCCTATTTTCAAGAAGCATGAAAAACGAGGTGAAGTCTGTGATGAGTTGGCACTAAGCCTTGGACAATCAGCTGGGACAACTCCCACGAAAAATTGTCTATAATGAGGCTTAGTAACAGCAATATTTTTCAAAAAAACCTTCAAAAACTCAAAAGAAGCCAGAAAAAATCTTCAAAAACCTCTAAAAAAGCAAGATTTTTTTAGGAAAAACCTTCAAAAAACTTTGATGATCAGCAAAATTTTCAAAAACTCTTGAAAAAATCTTTAGAAATTCTCCGACATAGCATTATTTTTTTCAAAACTATGAAAAAAAATTGGTCAAAATCAGGTCACCAAGAAAGGGCACAATTTTTTTAGAAAACAATCGCCAAAAACTCTTCAAAAATTCATGAAAACCCTAGATTTACTTGCTGTAGAAAATGCCAACTCAGAAAATGCAAGTAGAAAACTTGCAGAATATAGGTTGCGGCTAGGGTTTTTGGGTTGAACAAAATGTCACAGTTGTGGCTTAGAAAAATACACCGCGATTTACAAAAAACCCACGAAATATCACAGTCACGACTTAGAAAAAGGATTTTTAGAGACCCATTGCGCCCAGTAAACGCCAGAAATAGGTCGCATGCATGGGTTTAGTAGAGATTCACAATTTCTGAAGGTGAAAACTTGTGATTCCTACTTGTTTGCAGTCGCGATTTCTTAAGCAGCACCTTCTGATACCACCCGTGCGAGTTGAAATGCCCAAAACCTTTGAACTTTTCCTCAAAAAAAATCCTCACGATTTTTTTCTCTTCAAAAAAACCACGAACTTGCAGAAACTTTTTTTTCTCTTCAAAAAAACCACAAACTTGCAAATACAATGTTATTTTTCAAGCAAAAAAAGAATCCACGATTTTTATTAAAAAAAATCGAACAAAAAAATTCCTCAATTAAAAAAAAAAAAAAAAACTTTAGGTAAGCCACAAATAAAAAAATTTGCCCAAAAAAAGAGCCTAAGCTTTGATACCATGAAATGATAATTGATATTCGATATTCATTATTTACAAAGGAGAGGAATACTCCTTAAATAATACAATACAGGACGATGTTTCTAAAAGGAAACAATCATTAACTAAAAAAATTAACAGAAAGATACTAAAAGCTAACTGAAACAAACTAAGTTAACTGAAATTAAACTATTGACTAATTGAAAGTTAAAGATGACCATTAAATATTACAATAATACTTTTAATAGTTACAAAGCTCCCACTTATTTAGTGGGGTAAGCAGATAAGGCACTTCCACTTATTTAGTGGAAAGCAATTACAAAACTATCCACTTGTTC